>JAEIIJ010000592.1:0-20059 GCA_018904815.1 Drosophila ogumai
CATTTCTTTTAATTGTCTTAAAGGTAGCAAATGTATAATTTTACTTTAGCATTTCTTAACTCGATAGCTAAGTTTTCAGCTGGGATTAAAAACAATTTCTTATAATTAAATTTTACAAACAATCATTATTTTGGCGAGCATGACCTGCCTGAGGAAAATTTTATTTTAACCCCTGATTTTCTTGTGTTAAAAAATTGCATACATGACTGCAACTGTTATCCTTCTGCCTGTATCCTTCGTGACAAATTACCCCTTAATATTTCACATGGTTTCGCATTCAGCCATCAAAGTTTAAGTTTCGCCCCCTGTTTGCCCTTTTTCCGCCTGCCCAGCCAAGCCATTCTCAAATGATTTCCTAGCACGCTTTTGGGCTGAGCTTTGACGGGCAGAAACCAGAAAAAATGGGAGAAAAAATAGGGGAAAAAAAGAAATAAAAAAAAAAAACTAGAAACTGTGTTGCGCCCAGTTGAGTTTCGGTTGTGGGCTCCTTTTTCGGGTAATCACAATCATTAAAATAAATAATATACAAACAAGGACGGGCTACGTGCCACCGCCGACGCGGCTTCCTTCTATTTTCCTGGCCTGCCTTTTGCCATTTAAATTTCAACTCTAATTCAATTTTGCCGGCCGCTGAGTTGGCCTTTTTGCGCATTTTCCATCTAGGCCGGTCGGATAGAAACGAAAAAAAAATGGGGAAATATCAAAATAAAGAAGAATTATATCGAGTTGAGAGGGGAAACCTTAAGCTTGATTATTATGAAGCCACTGAAAGTTAATTTTTTTTCAGAGCCGTAGAATTATTGCAGACTGAAAGGAGCCGGCCAAGGGATCCGGACTAAAAGTTTCCAGGGAGGAGTAAACTATTCAAGCGCGCACTCATTTACCATTTACTCATTTACCCCGCCCGAGTTGCTCGTGCTTCTGCTTTTCTGCTTCTGCTTGCGCTTGTGCTTGCGTTTGTGCTTCCACTGCCTTTGCTGTTTGCTGGAGTGAGCCAGTCCATTGCATGCCTCAATGGTCGCGCAAAACATGCCATCATCATCATCAAAGGGAAATTAACCTAAGCGGCCACGAAGCCGGCCTGACCCGGCTGCTGTTCAGCTTGTTTTAGCCAGGCCCACACTCGCTTTGGCCGACTCGAATTCCGATTGCCATTCTGATACCGATTCCGTGTCCGGTTCTGGCTGGGAAATCTGAATGTGACTCTGACTCGGCGAAGACCACAGGCAAAGCTCCTGCTGCGGGCTCCGCATTATGCACTTGGAGCTCAAATTGAGCGGAAATCGGAAAGATATAGCTGAAAATTAGAATTTATAAATAAATAAAATAAGGAAATAAGTATTCTGGCACTCAGATTATTTTAACTTAGATAAAATGTTTTTTTAATGATTATTTTTATTTAGATTTTCAAATATTTTCATGAATATTTTTAATGACCTTCAAATATTCAATAGTTTTTAATAGAAATATTGAAATAGAATATAAATACAGCAAATATAGGATTAGTCTTTCTTATATTTTATGTATATTTATTATATTTTCTGATCGAGCTGTTTAAACAATTTATATTATATTATATATTTATGTTATATTACTTTTTTTTATTATTCATATTGCATTTTCTCTTTTAACATTTTAAGTTAAGCAATTTCTTATTTCTTTTTGCAAGTGTAACCAAGGTGTTCGAGTCAGCAAATGGCTGTGAAAAATCTCCTTTTTTCTTGCCTCCTTCCGCCCACAATAGTTTGACCAAAGCTACAGGATGCAGGCGTGGCAGTGGGATTGGTTAAGTCATGGATCGCCGTTGATTCGGTGCTAATTGTGGGGCTGCTTCTGTTTGGCTTGGCCGCCGCTAATTGAACTCTCCAGTGCTCCTAACTGGCACCCCTGAAAGGTGCTTATTGGCGGTGGAGATGATGGCCACAGAGGTTGGGATTATTGCTTGGAACTGATGCTCGATTGACTGCGTTTCTTGCAGGCTTTGGCTGGCCAAAGGAAATGTGATGTGAAATTTCGAAAATGGTTTAGGATTTTACTTAAAGTTGGTTTGGATTTTTAAAATCTAATAAATTATGATATATTTTTATAAAGCTGTAAAGAAAATGGAAAATATGTTCGAAGTAAAGTGAGCTTTAACGCATTTAGAATATTTATCTCTATTTGAAATCAATTCCCTCTTATAAATTCATGTTTTTAAGCTTATAAAAATATAAAATAAAATAAATTCGCTTCTATCTATTAAAAAAGAAATTTCTGCTCAAAAATGTTTATTAAACACACAGAAAATTATTTCTAAAACAAACCACTAGCTGTATCTGATCTTATAACTTAAATATATTTTATGCTTAAGCAAAACCTTAAGAACATTTTTAAACCCTACTAGTTGTCAGCATTTTTGTATTATTTAGTTGTAAACAGAATATCCTGTACGACAGCAATGATTCATTCATTTGAATAAGTAATTTGGGCATCCTTTGCCGGGGGTTTTCCTCCGCTTATCGACATACATTTTCACCACAAAGCAGTGGGGGGTTTGGGGATACATTTCGGTCGCTAATTACCCGCGGGGCAGCCCAGCCCCTTAACCCCAAGGCCCCCACTATGCCCCGCCGCGTTTGAGTGTCCAAAAGTGTGGCTGTGTGTGGGTGCGGCTGCTCTGGGCGCAAAGGCGGGACTTTGGTTTGGCTTCGCGGTTGACACTGTTTAGCGAGCGGATGCGGGAGCTGGTTAAATGAAGCAAGTGCACACAGGAACAGGAAGTGCGGGATCCGGGGGAGGATTTTGGGGTGGGAGGAACCACGGATCTGGGTGACACGAGCTGAGCCTTATTAAAGGATTTCGTACTTAACGCTGGGCTGAGCACTCGCAAGGTGAGCGCACGAGCATATTGATAAAAATAGTCATTAAAAGAAGGGTTGTTCCAGCCCATAACCCCCCCACAGCCTTTGTGCGCTTTATAAATACATTTTAATTTAGCTTTGTGCAGTGAAACATATTTAAATTAAGGAGCAACGGCTTGTAAAATGCATCCCCACCTTCGACTCATACAGACGCTCGTCGTCGTATGTGCCGGGGTTTTTCCCACATTTCCCAATACGGTTTTGTCATTGTCCAATGGGCAACGCCTCCTGCCTCCGGACTGGACTGAACTGGACTGGACTGGTCTTATTTGCGCCGCCAAGCGTGCTCAATTGTGAGGCCCGATGTTGGTCCTGGCTCTGTCCGGCCAGTGTCCTTCGGTGCGCTGTCGCGCTGTCCCGTTGTCCAGCAGCCTGTCATCCGTTCGATAAAATTAAAACGTCTGCTCATGTGCACAGGACCTCCGCTGCCAGGTCCAAAGTTTGCTCCTTTTGTTTATCGACTTGGTAAATGTCCTGCTGCCATGTCCCTTGCTCCGCAACCCGTTAACTCATTTGGCTCGTTCAGAGGTAAGAAGCTGACCTCATCTCCATATGGTCCCTGGGTCTGTAGGGATGCCTGACAAAATAGTAATTTTAATAATAATAATAAAGCATTTAATAATTACTTAATAGTGAGAAATTAACTAAAAAACCGTTGTAAATTCTGTCTTATTCTATTTTAAATCCCAGAAATATAGGCATTACTCTAGGAAATAATTCTCTTTCATTAAAATCAAACAAATCTAGTTTTACCTCATCAATCCTTGCCTTAAATGTTTATTATTGTCTTTAAAAGCCAGCGTAAAAGCCATTCGAGTTGATGTTAAATATTTGCATCTTCCTTGTGTTCCCTTTGTAATTTGCCTGACCATCGTTGTCGGCGTGGTCCCCATCGTCATCATCATCATCGGATGCACACAGCTGCTGAATTTACAAGCCATTTTTTATGACAACAATTTTGCCAACTCTTCACTTCACTTATTTATCGATAATTGGAAATTGCTGCCACAGAGAGTCAGCGGCAACAACAATATCAGCGAAAGGGCAAAGCTTTGACCATTTGCATATGACATTCATTGACCACATTATCGGATAGCCCCTGGTTCTGGTTTTACTGTTCCTTCTCCGGGTGTGGATGTGGGAGATGTTCCAGTGTACAGGTACAAAAACAAGGGTGAATTCTAAAGGCGCAAGTAGTTTAAATTATGATTTAAATATTTTTCTAAATATTTTAAATCAAAAAATAAAGAAATGGTTTAAGTTAAGTAAACGAAGTTCGCCAAAGTAAGAAATTTTAATGGTAAAAAAACCAAGGTTAATATCAAAATTTTATTGTAAAAAAATAAAATATTTCATTGATTTTAAATATAAATTTTTTCTAAGAAATATATTTACACCCAAGGAGTTTAAATAAAATATAAATGTAATATTTAAAAATATATTTCAAATAGTTTTATTCTAGAAAAAAGTTCGTAAAGTTCAACAAAAACCTTCTTTTAATATAAAAGCAAGTATTTTAGTTTATTTTATTTGTATTTTAATTTAAAATGCATTTTTTTTGACAGTGTGCCATTGATACACTGATTCATTGGCCCGACAATGCCCAACTGAAAATGTCATTATGTCCCAAGGAAGGTCGGTGGCAACAATTCCTCACAGCTGACTTTTATCTCGACCCGTTTGAAACAATAAACTCCGGTCTTCCTTTCCATGCCTTTACCATTGCCTGCCGGGCTTTTTCTGCTGCTGCTGGTCATGCTGCTGCACTCTGCCGATAAGCATTGATTCTCCCCACGTGGCCCACGGAGTCATCGGAGCCCCCGCCTGGGATTTGCGATCCCGTGGAGCACCCTGCCATTAGCCGGCATTGCGACATTGTGTTGCATCGACGGACGAGCTAATGAGTTGCTAATTAGACCATGTGTGTGCTTAAAACTGGCTTTAAATGACAATGTGTCGCCGGGATGGTCGTTTTAAGTTGCAATTAGATGACGGCCATTCTTGTGTTGCTCCGTGATGAGTCATTGGATGACTGGAAAGAGTGTGGGCCTCATTGAGGCTTTAATGATTAATAATCTAATGATTCTAGCAAGGGTAGTGGAAATAATTAGCTGTAATTATGAGCAACAGATAATTAAATAATTAAACTTAACCATCAGAAGTGCATTGCTATAAAATCTTTTGTGAGTTGAGTATAGTACTTTAAAATAAATCCCCTCATTATCATGAAAAAATTCGTATAACAGTTATAAATGGGTTAAGAGCTATCCAGCAATTTGTTACCCTGGTAATGAAAGCCATAGACGTCATTGGCTTTGGTTTTGATGACCACTCAATGGCAGCGCCCAAGTCAAGCTTGATTTCCCCTAAAGAGTACACATTATGCCACCTTTAATCCCACCCACTCCCTTTAAGGTCTTCTTCAACTTTCACTCGCCCGATGGCATTTAAAGCGTTTTTTTCTGTAGCAGCAGCAACAGCAGTGCAATTCCCTGGAGATTTTTATGTGCATAATCGTAATCATAATCATAATCCTTTCAGATCGTGTAATTAAAATGTGTGCATATAATGCTTTCAATTATAAATCCGAGCGAGAAGAGGGATGGAGAAGGTTGGAGATTTAGCTGGGTTTATACCTTGTACGATATTATGAATTTAAAAATAATTGTATACTTCATGAAATTATTTCTTAATAAGGGAATATCAGTATTTGAATATTTAAAATTAATATTCGATAAAGAACTAACAGAGTTATCAGATGGAGATTTAGCTAGGTTTATACCTTGTACGATATCGTGAACTTAAAAATATTTGTATACTAAATTAAATAAGTACACATTAAGGGGATACTTAATTAATTCACGAAAAGTAACTATCCAAGCTACCAAGCTACACTAATTTCTCTTAGTTATCCCTCAAAATGTTATAAATTCATAAACAGTTTGAGGCATAAACACATTTATAGAAAGAGAGAGAGGAAATAGCAATAGGGAATGTAATTTACATGCTCACATGTCCTTTCTCTTAGTCTCCCTCTCCATTTGACGCTCTCTGTGTCTCCCTCACTTGCTCTCACTCTCTCGCTGTCTCTCTTTCTATCAACCATAGATGAAGATAAATTGAAATTTCATTAAGAAAGTTATGTTAGAAAGAGATGCCAGCTCATCTTCCTTTCTCTCTCTCTCTCTGCCTCCCACTCTCTGCCATCACTTCAAAATTGAAATGTGTAATGGCTGACTGGCATGCATGCATGTATATTGGTGCGTGCGTGTGTGTGTGTTTGTGTCTGTGTCTATACGTGTGTAGGCGCACTTCAGCGACTTAATTGTGTCGCGTTAACGTCAAACACATGCAACAAACATGAGCAAACAAATGCTTCCGGTGCGAGTGTGTGTGTGTGTGTGTTGACAGATCCAAACCACCCAACAAAAAACCAACCCAACGCCCACTGCCACCCCTGCTCATAACATACAAAGCCACTCTTTTATTTTATGCAAGAAACACACGGTGAAAAAAAGCAGCACACATACAAGCGCTCACTCGAGCGGCAAAACATATCCGCACACATCCGTTGTACCGCCTCTCAGTCCACCTCCAGGAATCTTTGTTTCCCCACAGCCCCAGCAGCCAGGAGGCAGGAGCTGGGAGCTGCGAGCTGCGAGCTGGGATCCAGCAGCTAGCAGGCAGAGCAACCAACAGCCCATTGCCACCTGTCATAAATTTGCATGCGCGCAAAGGTTGAGCCCCATATAACACACATATTTCCAGTGCCAGGACAATAACGAGGCGTAGCCGTAATACCCTTTGACTATTTTTTAGAGATGAAAATTTATATACTTGTTACTGGTAATGCTTTATATTACAGTGTTTAAGTTGCTTGAAACCAGAAACTATATAAATTCTATCGACAATCAGTCTTAATCCTAGATTTTTATCAATTTGTAATATAACCTTAATGACTAGGAAAACCCTTCAATATTTAATTGAAGTATATACAGGAATTTTATTTTTGTTTATTATTTATTAAAAAAAAATTGAAAAGCTGAAAATATAGAAAAGAAATGTAAAAACTTTAGTATAAAGTTCTTTATGCAAGCGCCTAAAGGTGAAATATTTCTATATAGGGTATTTTATAAAATATTTAGTACAACAATTTAGTTTTTTTAACTTAAAGAAAATCCTTAAATGTAGATGAAGATATTGCTACCTTTAATATATTTATTATTATTTATTTATTTATTTATTTTTGGTAAGAAATCTTAAAGTTAGACAATTTCTATATAAAAATCCAGCTAGTTTTAAAAGCATAAAAAATACAATATAAGAATTATGCTATTAAATATCTATAACAATATAGACATACAAGACACATCTATTTATTACCACAATCTTCACAACCTTATTAGCAGAATATACCCAACATCATGCCTATTCACACCATCAATTTCCCTTAGCCAATAAAAATGTAAGCTTACAAGGACACAGGGATAGAGACAGGGACAGGAGCTAGGGTGCTCCAATAATACCAAAAATCCGCGGGGGCAAAGAGGACTTTTCTAAGCTGGAAATTCACAACACTTTCTGCTGCTTCATCGCATCGCCTGGCAAAGGGACTGAGCGAACCCGAGTAGCCTCATCTGGTTAAGGCAGTGACTGGAACATTTCGGATAGGCAGCGGCACTACATATCGCATAAAAGCAGCTGTTCCGTTTTGCGACCGAGTGGGAGGTGGGAGGCGGAGGCAGACGAGGGCTTATGCATAATAGACATATGTGTGTGAATGGCTGGAAAATCCATTTTCATAACGGACTACGGGACTCACGACTCAGCCCGGGACTTGAGCGGCGATTATGACCGGGCTAAAAATACCGCGGGCACATGGAAATTTCAATCAGCCCACTGGCCACCACCAGGCATTGTCCGGGCCAAATTGGATTTTCATTGGGAATTCGAAGGAGGCAGAAGAAGTGAAAGAAGTGGTGACCATGGACCATGGTGGCTCCTCTCTCTGTCTTGGCCGGATACTTTGCTCTCGTGGCCGGCAACTGATAAGTTTTAAGCCTTCGAGTGCTTCGAGGGCTAATCAAACGACGACCGGGCAATCAATTTGGTGGCAAGCTCACTTTTAATGAAGCCACCTTAAAGCCACCTCGTTCATCCTAGGGATGCTTATCGAAAATGCAATATTAAAATCGAAAGTATCGAAATTATAATACCAAAATATTATAAAGCAAAAACTTAATCAAAATTTTTAACAATTCCCATTAATTTTTCCAAAGTATCCAATAACATGTTTTATTGTTTTATCCATCCAACATAAGTAAATCGATAAATTAATCAATTGTATCAAGTTTTACGCACATTATCGAAGCATTTTCGATATATCGATATTTGGTAGCCATCGCTAGGCTCAGCCTGTTGCTCGTCAACGAGTGGATGGGTGGTTTTGGTTTAAGGACAAGTGAAAAAGTGAAAGGCAGGACGATAAAGCGGCCAGCACTGGACTCAATCCACCTTCCGCTTCCTTTTTCCCTTGTCCCGGCTGTTGCGGCCAGTTGACAGTTTCATTAGTTGGTTTACATGGCCAGAAAGGAAAGGGGGGGATCGGCCGGGCACTGTTTGCACTGTATCGCCATCGCCATGTTGTCCAGGATATTGGCTGGCATACCCTGTGGATGTGGATGAGGATGTGGGTGTGGTTGTGGGTGTCCCAGTATGCACAACCATGTGGGTGCCTCGTTGTCACTGTGGTTCTGTTGTCCTGTCTTGTTGTGGCACACACAAGCAGAAACATTCGCACCGGAAGTCGACTGATAAGTTTAGTTGGCATGTCTCCGCCGCATCCTTGTCGCTCCTTCCCCGGGTGTCTCAAGATTAACCAGCTGAAAGCTTTCATAAGTTGATTTAAATCTTAACTTCTTCACTGGGTCTGCCACAGCCGACCTCCCTTTGAGTTGGTTCAATAAACTTTTATCGTTAAAGTTTTCAGCAGCATTATGGCTGTTTGACACAGACAAAGCTGTAAATAAGTAATTCAAAATGAAGATATATAGGGAATTTATATTACATTTTAATTAAATTTTGTGTTTGTAAAATTTTTGGGAAACCTACGGTCTTAGTCTGCGTAAATTCAATTAAAAGACCTTTTGATCGGACTAAAAGCTTGAATGTCAAGTCAAACCTGTTTTAAAAAGGGGACTTTCATGAGTTTCCTTTAACATTTAAAAAATATAGGGTATGCTTAAAAATGTAAATACAACAAAGAACCATACGATTTAGTGACAAATATTCCTGGAAATAAAGAGGTAATTTAGAGTAGTCTTTTAAAGTTGATTAGTTTAACAACGAAGTAATCTCCCATTATTTAAAGTTTAAACCAATAAAATGTGTACAGATTTTTGTGATAAATGTAGAAAGCACTTTCTAGAAATCAAATTTATTTCCTGTAAATTCAAATACTATATTCTCTTATCTAATTTATTTTTTTGACATATTTGATGAGTAACATTTTACGCATCCTGATGTTTACCTGGACACCTGTCCCTCGGCCTAACCTAATCTGTTCCGCTGTCAAGACAAACCAACGCTGCCACTCGACGCTTAACCCTTTCGAGCACATACATATTCAAAATCGGCGTCATTCCAAATGGTCCAATCCGATTCTTACACAATCGAACACGTCTAACGCACAACAGACAAATATTTTCATTTCGTTTTGTTCGTGAGCGTTCGCTCCGGTGACCCATAAAAAACGGACGGTGGCCGGGAACAAGGGAATCCGTAAACGGTAAATGGAAAACAAAAAAAAGTCAACAACAAAAACGAAAAGCCAAAGTGGAAACGAGCCAGCACAGAGCAGTGCACGTACAGGTCGGCATCCATCTCCATCTGTTGACCAAGAAGGTAGCCATGCAAAATTGAACAGGCTCTTGGCTGTCAGTGTCAGGCACAACCACCTGAAATGCAGTGAGAAAAATTAGGAAGATTGGTAGGAAAACCTAGAGATTTTAACTTAATATTTTTGAATGTCTAAAAAGAGGCAAGGAAATACTTAAATTAACAAAATAAGTTTAGGGATATCTTTACAATTAAATTGGCAAAAATTAATTGGCAAAAAATTGGCTCCAAAATATTACTAAGAGTAAAAAGTCAAGAAAAACATTTATTGCATACTTCTAGGCTAATTTTCTGGAGATTTTAAGATGTGGCTTATTTAGTTCATACTTGATGATTATTATGCATATTTCAGGATATATTTTAAATAAAGAATGAACACTCTCTCAAAACAAAGTAACGCTTATATAAAATTATTAATTAAATGCCTCTTTTCTCACAGTTACAAAGTGAAAAGTCGTTATACAACACTTTGGTACACTGTGCTACACAAAATACGAATAGGTACGCCAACGCCAACGGTAACGCCATCGCCAGCATCCAATTGTTCGCTCCTCGCCACTCCCCCCGCTCCCTCTGCATATGCATGAGATGGGGCAAACACGCGATGTGTAGTCCTGTCCTGTTTGGGTCCTCGGTCTCCGGTCTCCCAGGGCCGGATCTTCTCCCCTGCTCCCCTTGTCCTTTTCCAGGTTTTTTTTCCTCCAGGAGGCGGTGCCCATACGTGTCCTTTGGTCATCATCGAGCTGAGTTTGGCATATGTGTCTGTGTAGGTGTGTTTGCTTGTGCCTATAAAAGTGAACGGAAGTTAATACGTTTACCGTTTGATGCGCTACCTGGAATGCTAAGAGATATCCGTTTCCTAGGATAATTTTTGCTAAATTTAAATTTTAGTTTTAATATCTAAAACCTTGTGTGGAAATTGTGTTTACTGGAATGTGCTAAAATCATTTTTGATTTTAGGAAAATAAAGTTTCTTTTAATATATCATAGCATACTTTTAGGTACCATATTAAAAGATTTCAAAACCTTTGAATTTTGCTTAGCGTTTATATGTAAATATTTGTAAAATATGCAGTTTAAATTAGTGTTGTCTTTGGCAGATTAATTCATGTTTTTAAAAGCAATTAAAAACAGCGCCTAAAAGTATCATACAAAATGTTACACCTAAAGTTTAGAGTTGTAAAATCCTAGGATATTCCATTGGCATTCAATTGATTTTTTGTTTGCACACCTTTCCTAATCTAATTTCCACCATTTGAAAAGGACATCAAGGATTCAGTTAAGCCGAATTCACCGCCAGCTCTTTTCCGTCGCGCTGCGCAGGTGACGCCGTCTACATTGTTTTGGCCAGCTCGTATTGCTGTAGTTATCCTATCGTTGTTGCTTTTATTTCTGTTTTGTTGCCGTCCTTTAGGGGGGCGGCCAGGCCCGAAATTGAATTGCGTTAATACGCTTATGGCATATACGATTATGGAGAATGGACCAAAGGATATAGCCAGCGGTTGCTGCGGCTCTGTAATAAATGGCCGAAATAAAAATGCATATGAAAATCTATGATAAAACAAGCACGAGAAATCGAACTTTTCGAATACAATAATACCTTTTTGCTAAGAAGATTATAGAATATCTATCAGAATTTGATTTCAATGCGCCGAATATTGATTAAATCAAATTGTATGCCACTTTAGGCTCACATAATTAATTGTATTAAATAATTCCATTGTTTTATTCCCCCAAAGGTTCATAAGTTATTTATAATGAAAAGCCATATTTATTATGAGCTTGTGATGAGGTTTGTTCGCTTTACAAATCAATTATTCAAAGTGCTATCAATGCGTGCTTTAATTATTTGATATGCAAATTAATATGAAAGTTAGTTTCAGCTGAATATATTCAAATATAACAATGCTTTTCTTGTTAAATTTGTATCAAAAACAGAGGCACTGCAAAATCCTTAATATATTTTCCAGGAAATCTGTGGCAGCTGTAATAAAAGCATTTATGGTTATGCCTTTGTCGTATACTTACACCTACGCAAATAAACCAAATCCTTGTACACTTCAAACACTGACGAGTACAGGGTATGCCACATAGGCATCAAATTGAGATTAAATGCAGGGCAGGACACTTGGGACTGCCTGGTGTTTATATACACACATATATACATATATATTTTGTACAGGATACGTATGTATACATAGCATAGGTGGGAGTACATAAATGCATGAACATGAAGGTAAATTTCGGAACGGGACTCCCTGGGAATCGAGCCTCATACAACATTTATGTGTGTGCCAACATGGCTGTAATTGTTATGTTGGGCTTATGGAATTTACTGGGTACACTCGCTTTTTTGTTTATTCTGTTTATTGAGTGCCAGCGATGATGCTGCTGCTGCTGCTGCATATATTTTTCCGCCAGAGCAACTGACTGCTGGAAGTTATAATCCGGCAAGCACCCCCCTTTCCAGCTTCTTCACCAAAGCCGACTTTTATACTTTCCTCAATTACTGTTCTCTTTTATTTTTTGTTCGAGATTTTAAATTCTTACCTGGCATTTGGCCTAAGCCAAATGAATCCGCCCTGCTCATTGTCGTTGTCCTTGGCAAAATTGCATTATTATGTATTAGTTCCCCGAGTTCGCCCCCCAAATTCAGTGCCAGGCAGGCACCTGCTACATCTTCGAGTGGAGCCTGAGCTGCCAGCTCCTTTGACATTTTCTTAATACACTAAAAGCCAACGTCATAGTTCAAAGTCGGAGCGGCACTTAGGCCACGGCAGATGCAGTTGTAGCAGCCGCCAGTCCTTCGTCTTCCCACCTACCGTTTCACTCTTCAATATACACTGGGCGAAAATGAAATTGTATTTAAAAAATACCCAAAAGCTGCTTCAAAATATTTTCTATAGGATTTTTTTTTATTTTTATCGGCACTTCAAATCATTCTTTTTAAATCAAAAGAGCTTTTTGTAATACTATTTTTCGAAAGAATTTTATGGTTTAACTTATCAAAAAGTTTACCAATATTACTGTGTAGATGCCTTCCTTTTTCTACCAACTGTGCAAGAACGTATTTTTTCTTATAATATTTCCACTTTGATTCAATTTCTTAATACCTTTAAGTTAACATCCGCTTTGGCAGGCACTTCCTCTAGCGAGGAGTGAGAGCGAGCCAGATAGACTTCCTGAAGGAGAGAAAAGAGTACTTTGGCATTATCCTTGCAATCAGCGCAACTGTAAATCACACACACTCACACTCATAGAGAACTGTAGCTCTGCAGTCGAGCGAGAACTATTAGAATAGTTGACAGAAAGAGAGGGAGACAGACACACACTAAAAATGGCATCGGGAAATGATGCTCGCTCGGTTTGGCCGGGGCATCCTTTTGTATTATGGATGTGGCCGTAACACGCTAGCAAACACTGCACACGCAGGACACACTTTTCCCCATCACCGCTATCATCCTGCTCCCGGGGATCCGTCTCCTGGCAGGACGCAGTGTCGTCCGCTTCGTCGCCACACCGACGGATATTCCGGTGCTTGTGTCAAACGCTTGTCATTTCACCCAGTCACAGTTATACAGTTACAGTCACAGTCGCCAGGACCTCATCCTCATACACCCCTCTTGTAAACACACACACACACACGTACTGCTCTGTGCTGCTGTGTCCCCCTTTTATCGGCTTAAAATGCGAAAATTGCAAATAAATACGCTAAAGTTTTTCTACGTCTTCGACAACAAGGAGCACTTCGTCCTGCTGCCTTGGCTGCTAAATTATTTACTTGGTTTTTATTTGACGTTAAACGCTCGGGACTTCAGCTTCGATTGTCGAAGTGTGCATTGGAGGCACTGAGAGAAAAGCAGGGGGGAGATTTTTGGGAATTATAAGCTTAAGAAATAGATAATTTAGATCTTAATAATAATCTTACTCTAAGACATTATAATTTAACCTCCTAAAAGTCGTTTTCTCAATCCTCCTTATACCTTCTTCTTTTTAACAATTCTTGCTGAGAGTGCTCTTAAAATTCCCAAGTACAAATTCGGTGACTTGTTAACAAGCAAAACTTAAAGACAAATTGTACTGCTAAGGCCTTGTCCTAGTCTTCACGTAAAATTTATGTACTCTGTCTCGTCTCCATTTATGAGGATTATATAATATTAAATATATATTTAATATCTCCATCCATTACCTCCATATCTTTCAGTGCTCGCTTATAGCTGCAGATACTCGCACTGAAAGATGCGTGCGAGGAGATACAATTTCGATCGTTAGCTCAATGGCTTGTGCCATTTGCCAACGTGCAAATCCTTCTAAATCAGGCCCGCCTTTGCCTTCGCATCTGCGTAGTTGTAGTTGGCCATGTTCATTTCGTGTACGCGCCACGAGTGCTGTCCAAATAATAGCTGGCATCCATCCATCCATCCATCCATCTAACCAGCCAGAGATTGCAGATGAAGGAAGTCTGGGCGGGATCCAGGACTCCATGGCGGGTCCACTTCCAATTCCGTAGCTTGTTTGACGTTGTGTTGAGTGGAAATGGAATTGATGTTTTGGGGCGGCATCTGGGGGTTAGATGTTAGCCAGTTTGTTATCGATAAATATTCATTCAGACGGTGATTGCCAGGAAAATTCCCCCACTCCAAGCAAAAGGAAGATCTCCGTTTGCCTCCCAGGCAGGAATCCCCTCTGTTACCCCGAGCAATCTTTAGCACCTCGAACCCCTTTTCACCTCACCCAAAAAAATAAAAAAGAGAGTTCCAGTTTTGAGCCGCGGCATGTGTCAGCATTTGACACATTTCATTTAAATTTGTTTCTTGTTTCCCCTTTTCCAGTTTTCCCAGCTTTGTCTGCTGCTGGTCCGCCTCTCCTGCCCATTGTCCATTCAAATGTGAAAAACATATCGGGTTTGCATTCAATTTTCCCTCGGTCGTTTAGTTTTTTTTTCACTTTTTTGGGTCGATTTCCCAGCCACGTGCGAAGGGAGGAGGCGGCTGCATGGGATGCTCCGGGGTGAAATGGGTTGGGATGAGCTGAGCGGAGCGGAGGGAGTGCTAAGTAAACACAGCAGGAAGCTGTTGGCAAGGGGTTAAGGCGATATAATTAGTTACTTTGTGTCCTTGCGGTCGGCCAGGCCCCCAGTTACTCCCCAGTCCCATTACCACTCCCAGTCCCAGTCCCAGTCCCATGTCCACTTGTGTGTCTGGGAGGCGGATTTGCAGTAGTTTGGCGCGTGCCTTCGTCCAATGAATGCCCGGATTCCGAAACGGAATGGAGTTTCCAGGAGTGGAAGGAGCACGAGCAGGAGCCGTGTCTGTCTGACTGCCTCGGTCCGAGTATTTGTATTGGTTGAGTGTATTTGCTTATGCTCTCTACGGTCTGTAGGGTTAATTGAATTTGCTTTTGAGGTTCCTTTTTATCAGCCAAAACACCCTGTTTTGGGCAAGGTGGGTTAAGTTACTTGAATTTTTAGACCACATACTGGCACTCGCATGCCGAGAAATACCACTGTTTTATAAATATTCATGAATTGAAACCCAAAACTCAATCGATTGTCCGTATGTGAGGCAAAATTATTGATAGGATGGGCTTCTTTTGGATTTCTGTAAAATTGTTAAAATAAAGTTTTATTTATATTTTTGCAAGGTGGGCTTATGTGTTTATTAATAATTTTAAGTGATTGCTAAAAGGAAAATAAACTTACTAAGGCCTAAATAAAGTCGCATTGTTAAATATCAATCAATGATATCGAATTGTTTAAGGAATTACCTGTCTTATAATATTAAAACGAAGCAGTTTCTTTATAAAAAATTAAAGACCTTGCTTTAGAGAAGTAAAAGGTGTTTATACCTATCTTATTATACCTAATACCATATTACCTACAAAAAAAAAAGCTTTAAACCAATTTTATTACTACTAAAATACGTTTTTTTCCTACAAAAATATTAATTAAAATTAATTGGTTGTGTTCATATTAATTGTGTTTATCTTAAATGTCAATCAATTGGTTTTAATCTTAAATTAATTACTTCATATAACATTTCCCTTTTTTAAACTAATAAACTGTTTTTTCTGTCCTTCATAGATTTTTTTTACATTTTCTGCCTATTAAAAATATATTTTTCCTCCTTTTTTAAAGCAAACTGCCTGTATATATTTAAATAATTAAAATATTACAATATTTGTAATCAATTTACTCACTCAAAAAAAGTCATCTCTCCACTTTGTTAAGTCAACCAATTTCCATTAACCGACAGCAAAAAATTAAACTATCGTAAATGCAGTTAAGCTAGAGTCGCAACAAAAACAAACTATTGTACAACTGATATTATTCCACTTTTGGGTTTGACTTTTCCCGGTTCCGTGCCAAAAAAAAGTTTTTAATTTGCTTTCATAGCCTTTTCAACTTTTTGGTTAGGTTATATATATTTTTTTCTCGGCTATGTGTATACAATTTTGTGGCAAATTAAATACACAAGCCAAGCGGGGCCAAAAACGCACACAACAAAACAGACTGTGGACTATACAGTTATAGTGAATATTAATAAGTCGGACCAAAATAACAGCTTTATACATATATACACTATTTTAATTTACCTTTATTAATTATTAAGTGAACTTAATGCAAATATTGGATTATAATTGAAAAGTTTATTGAAATTTAAATTATTGAAAATTAAATTATATTTCCTTGGTATACTTTTCTTTTTATTAGGTTATTATAAAAAGAATGCATCCAATTGATATTAAATCTAATGTATATATCTTGAAAATAAATTTATAACGTCTCAAAACAGCTCAAACTTTATAAACTAAGTTCCCCTCTTTAACATTTAATATTCTCTTTACATAACTGAAAATAATTCTTTACAATTAATGTACTTTAAACATTAGCATATTCTTGTATTTTCTAAATAAAAAAGTTTTAATTTTTCCTTCCTATAATCTTGCCCGCAGCTGTAGATGTGGCACACCTCGCTGAGAGTCTGGGCGCAGCAAAGTATGCAACGCAAATTTCGGGGTCGCGCTTTGCGTGCCACATTTAAAGCTTCATAAGCGGTCGCAGCTGCTCGCCTTTAACGCGGTGTGTGTGTGTGTGTGTGTGCTGATGTGCGAGTGTGCGGGTGTCAGGGTAGGAATATATAGTGGCTTTCGCAGTTGCTGAGCACACACTCTGTGCCAAAAATTGCGTCGGCTTAGCGGTTTACGGTCTTAGCAGTCAATCAAAAACATGATTAGATAAGTTTATTTAAATATGGGTATATTTGAAATGATAATGGAAGAATGAGAAAATAAATAAAAATTATGTTTATCCAGAAAAACTAATTTTATGTCAAGTGTTTATCATTTCACATTGAAAAACTTCCCCCTTATGAAGCTGTCTGAGCTTTAAGTGAACTCATGTCTGACTCTTTTGTTGGGGGAATTCATAGCCGAATCTCTAGGAAGAACCCCTTTTGTCTTTCGAGTCACAGGAAAGGCAAAAGTTTTTCCTTCAATTTAGTTAATTAGCAGGCTCACATGGTCCCTGGTCCCCGTTTCCTCGCTTTTCCATCACGAACTGCTTATCGTATTATCATCTGTAGCTGCAGCCGTCTCTGTGGGCCATTTAAGTTATACTTTTTGGAAAAGTTTTCCTCACGCACACTGTTCCACAATTTTATTTCAATTTTTAGCCTGCGCTTGTTTTTATTTTTGTCAAGACGGAGATTTTAAGTCCTTGCCTTTCGGACTCCTTTCGCCTTATCAAATTGTGTAAGCAAGTTCCAGCAGCACATAAGGAAGCTGTCGTATCCTGCTGGTCCGGCAGTCCTGCAGTACTGGCTCCTTGGGCAGTGCTGGTCATATTTTAGCAGATAGGCAAAACATTAAGCGGATTAGTTTTGCTGGCAGGAAAAGCAAGAAAAGCAGGAAAGCAGGCGAGACAGCGGTTCAGGTGGGTCAGGCCATTAGTTTGTGTGTCCTCACAAGGATACACAGGACTACACAGGGATACAGGGGACACAGGGCAGATGGCGGAGTTCGAGCTAGTTATAAATTGTTGGCTATTAGTTAAATGAACTTGCCGCTTTCTTGCTTGAGCACGGCTTTGGCCATTTCAGTTAGCAACCACTAAGCCACTGAAAGAGGCCAACTCAAATAGATTTGCATTTAAATGTTTCCTAAGAACTTAAAGCTTATGAAAGGTGAATGATTCCTCTGAACAGCCAAGGAGATAAATTGAAATCGGGAGGAGGAGAGGAGAACAAGGAAAAGGATTATGGTCATTTGAGTAGTTTGTTCAACAAGTGTGTCTAATAAGGAAGCTCTTCAATGGCCACAATCCGAATTTAAGAATATGTTCGGCTTGTCTCTTGTTTTGTTAATTTAATATTTGTTATCTATCCGCATTTAAGAATATGTTCGGTTTATATTTTGTTTTGTTATTTAATTCAATATTTGTTATCTAGTAAAAGCAAGGTATTTTTACATATTTTAGTTTATTATTCTTAAATAAAGCAGAACATGTTTTTACCATCTTTACTTAAATTTCTTAAATTATTTTGGTCAACTTTCAGCTGTAAGCATTCTTTACTATAGCGGTATTTATGATAGGAGCTTGAAACTAAATACTACTTTTTCTTTTTAATAAATTTTTTATGTAATGGAATAATCTTTCTATTTTAAAATAACATTTGCCCATCAGCATTTATTGTACATACAAAAAAATCTTTTGTTAACATAACACTCGTGCTATGTTTTTCTTATTTATTTGTTAAATTCCTATTGAAAGCTAAAGGAAATAATGTTTTCATAAAATAAATTTAAAGGCTTTTAGCAATAATATTTATAAATTTGGAAATACAAACTAAAGGAAAACTGGTTAATATAAAATGGATTTAATACTTTACTATATATATTTTCTATATAAGTTTAAAAATATATTTTTTTCTTGAATTTTAAATAAAAGTATTAAAAGAGGATAAAGTGTTTCAAATATTTCCACTTTTTATATATTTCTTGGCCTGCTGCACTGAATATCATTTAATTTATCAACTTAATATTTCGATTGGAACCTCCTCTCTGCTCCTACCCTCAACTTCAGTTAGTTTCCCAATATTATCTCAACATTTTCCTCCAACCAAAAGAAACAAAGTTTATCTGCCAGAAATTGTGTCAATGTAAATGCAAATTGATTATGAACTGGACCAGAATGTCGATTTGCATAATCCGAATCGATAATGAGTGTGGATTGTTTGGCTGATAACCGGGCGAGGGGGTGTGGGGGCGTGTGTGTATGTGTGCTGGCAGGACTTGGAATCGGTGGCAATCGAATCCAGCTATATTGACAATTTTAGCCGCATTTTCATGACAATTAGAGTTCATTCAAAATTCAGGCGACCTAATTTCCCCTGTCAAACTGCTCGCTCGATGGCTTCACTGCCTTTTTTAAGCCAACCGCAGCTGGCAGTTAACTTTTCCGCACAGATAGAAGCCATTTTGTGGGTATATGTCAAAGTTTTTTTCCCCTCTTGATTTTCCTTCTTTTCGGTTTGTTTATTTATGAAACTCAATTTCTGGTTCTCCAGGTGCAGGGCGGGGATTAAGCCCACACACGCAGTTAAATGAGATTAATAATAATTTAATTAAAACTCGTGGGCTTAATGCATTTCGCTTGTAACGGACTTCAATGGGAGAGACTCGGCCGAAGCCAGAGTCAGAATGATGCTCTCTCTCTCTCGTCCTTCCTCTGGCTTTTATAAATATTTTTTGTGCTTTTTTGTTTCTGAAATGAAATTTAATTAAGTTTTGCACTTATCGTTTTTACACATCGCACACACACACACACGAGGGGGGGCGAACGGGGAAAACCCTTTTGAACTACGGCCGAGTGCCACATTTGAATGCAAGTGCCACGCCCACCCATTGACCAACGTTAACCAACGCCCACAAATATTTTTGCGCCAAGTGAGCGCGCGTTTTTTTTCACTTTTTCAGCAATTTTTAACTCGGAATGTTTTGCTTTCGGTTTCCTTTTATTTTGAATCAATTAATTGACTTTACCTTTGTGTCCGGCAGCTGGTGCCGTTACATATGTACATATATATATGTAACATGTATATATATAGCAAAAAAATATATTTCAATATACAAACATATGTATTTAAATTAAAGCAATGCGCTTGCCAATAAAAAGGTATTCATGATTTACTTCTTTGTAAAAGTTACATATTCTTTGGATACGAAAATACACATTTTTAGGAGCGATGAATAAATATTAATAA
>JAEIIJ010000599.1:0-22161 GCA_018904815.1 Drosophila ogumai
AATTGTATAATAACTATTTTCAATATTCCCTTAAATATATTGGCACGTCCGAAATTGATTTCCCCTGTCTGTTTTCACAGTCACTGCGAAAAACGTAGACGAAAACTGAAAAACTGAAAACGGAAGACTGAAAACTGAAGACTGAGAAGTCTGCCCACTCAACTCACTTGGCAAGGAACGTGCAGCGGTGTCGGCTTTCAGCTTCAAGGAGTGTGTGTTTGCGAGTGTGCCAGTGTGTGTGAAGTGCATACATTTTTGCAAACGCAAAATTTGTTGAATTGGCAACTGAAATTCAAGCTTCTCTCGACCGGCCATTGTTTCGTCATCGACGGAGAGTCGAAATTAAATTAAGCCCAGACGAGGGGCAATCATAAAGGGGTGTGTGGGTGCGGGTGTGATCACAACAACTCAATTGGACCCGGCCAAAAGTGAAATAAACAAAACGTGCAATCAACAACAGAGCCACAAAGAAGAGATGCAAATTAATTATGCAATTAAGCACGCGTCGATGTTCTTTGTCGCACTCAATAACCATAAGGCAGGCAGTAAATTACAGGGTAATAATGCGGATAAACAACAAGTAAAGCCAATTTCGGAAAGCCGATGTTTGGATACCCTAGCAGTTTTCATATACCATATATAAATATCTATATTTTTGTATGGTAATTGGTTTTTAAATTTTTTGAAAAATGGGTACAAATTTAATTTTTTCAAAAAATCATAACTCTGACAAAAAAGCATTGATTTCAGTTCGAAAAGCGGCGATATATTAGTTTTTGTTATGTTAACAACTCTGCATTCTTTATTTACTATTTAAATTTTTTTTAAATTTTCGACAATTTTAACGATGTAACCCCTTATAAAATTTTGAAAAAATTTTTGCAAATTTTTTTTATTTTAAACATAGCTAATTTTACTCTACTATTGATGCTGATCAAGAATATATATGATTTATAGGGTCGGAAGTGACTCCATCTTTGTGTTGCAAGCTTCTAACTAAGATTAGAATATCTTGCAAAGGTATAATCAACCTCAGTTTAAGCTGTTTTTTGAGAAACCTTTATAGGTGAATATAACATACATTTCTAAGGTATTTTTATACAGTTTCTTTAGGTTATCTTCCAAATATGTGAATACAAGACCCGCATTTCAAAACAGAACTCTACGTAGTATCCAAAATGCCATTAAAATGACACTTCATGGGGAATGTTTACGGTCCCAAATGCAACTTTGTAGCCTTGCTGTAAGTGGTCATCTCGAGTATTTTGGTATTCCTCTGACCACAATATGGGGGCACAGAGGGTGGAGAGGGAGTGGGAAGAATGGGTATATAGTAAAATGGGGCTATAAGATGGAATGGGCTCGTAAGACGACGAAATGCAATGGCATAAAGACGTAAAGTGAAGATTTCCTTTCCGTCTCGAGTTGGTTTCCCATGAAAAATGCAATTGATGCAGAAATTCAGACACGTAGGCGCAATGGGGCGTGGCAGACAGAAATAAACATGAGCAGAAAGCAAACTAAAGAACGGAAGACAGGGACCAAAGCGGAACGGAAGAGGAGGAGAATCAGAAGGAGACTTAAACAAAATCGGCGGGAAGAGAAGAGACAGAGAAAGAACAAATACAAATACAAATTCCAATTCTACAATCTACACTTGGAGAATAATTTAAATATTTTGGGGATTCTAAAATTAAAAAACAATATTACATAAAATAATACCTTTCTCAAAATTTTCCAATTCATGTTTTTTGTAAGGCATTGTTTTGTTTTGGCTTAAAATTGGACTAAATACGCTTACAACTTTTTGTTTTAAGTGCTTTTCGCACCCCTCCCCCTGGGAAGACCTCCCTACAGATCCCCTCTCACCTGTGGCGGCTCCGCCTTTGTGCCGCCTCTTGCTTTTTATTGTCGTGCGACTGCTCTTTCAGTTTTATTAGATCATATTATCTATTTTCGGGTACGACAAATTTGTAATTTAGATCAACCCGCAGTGGCGGCGGTTCGGTGCTTCCGAGGGGATACCCAGTTGGGGGGAGGGGGCCTACCGTTATGGGCTTTTAATTAATTGGCATTTTGGCATTTAATTGAAACAAACGAAAAACATGGCAAGACAGAGATAGAGCGAGTGTAGAGTGGAGACTGAAAGGGGATAGTGGAGAGTAAGCCACCGCTCCAGTGGTGCGTAAAAGGGGGGCGCTCACAGCTGACAGCAGGGGCGGGCTCTTTGCCCCCAATTCGTGCTTGATTGAATGATTGAACCGCGTTGAATGCATTAGATTTGATGAACGATTCTGGAAAGTGGAAAAGTCGGCAGATCGGTGGATCGTTTTCGTGCGCTCAGCTCGTTCGGTTTGCTTTTCACATGAAATGCAATAAACCCAATTTAATTTTGTTTTTATTTGTTTCGCTTATTTACTCGCAGCGCAGGAACGTGTGTGTGTGTTTGCCCTGGCCCCTCTCCCTTTTTTGCTTCTTATGACTGGGGTCCAAAGGGACTCGGACTTCTTATCAGGCCCACCGAATCAATGGACAACAGAGTTTTTATCACGTAACAACAAAAGCCCAAACAAGGAGAATGAAAACAAACCAAAATAAACCAAGAAATAGAAATTTGAAGTGCAAACAAAACACACAGAAAATTCTTATTCTTATTTTCCCCCCTTTAACGTCGGGGGGTTCATTAAAGGCCAGAAGCTTCAAGTCCCAGGGTATTTTGAGACCAGAAACACATGCCTTTTGGGGGAGATCCTACAAATAAAGCTTTTGGAAGCCCTCTTTAAATTTATTTATATTTGCTTAGCTGGTATTATATCATATTTACTCAAGGTCTCAAAATATTGATTGCATATCAGCAGCAAGACATTAGATACCTATTCATTCATGGCTTGAAGCGTATATCATTTTTCGGTGGTAAATATTTATTTAAAGCTTTAATATTTTGCAGTTAAAATTTCCCATGCCTGAAATCAATCCGTTTCTTAAGAAATATTTCATTGATTCGATTTATTTCTTGGCCTTGAACCGAGAGTGTACACAGGTGGGAAGAGTCTAGCCAAACGGCGGAAACAATTAGCCGACCGAGAGGAAAGGGTCTACAACCTGGATTTATTCTTCTTCCACTGATTCCCGATGATCTCGGAGGCAGCAAAGCCGATGCTTTGGAATGCAGTTCGGATTTCCAGAGAAATGAACGCGGGAAGGGGGAAAAATCCGTGGTGGTGGGGGGGCTGGACCAGAGACACAATCGATGAAAAGGTTGCCTTGGGTCCGGTCCTCTTTAACTTCTTCTTCATCTTTGGTATGCGCTTCAAGGTGAACTCAACTGAACGACAACAAAAAATTCGAGACTAAAAAATGACAAACGTGACTGTGGGTCTCCATCTAGCCGCCGTGTCTCTCTTTCTCTCTGTCTGTCCCTTATGCAAATGCGGATGCAGCAGCCACTGATTTCATATCTCCTTTACCTTCTCCCCTTTTACTCCTTAAGCCACAGTGGTACTTCCATAAAGCGGATTTCCTTAGGTCAGATATTTTGAAGAGGAGAGTAGGATTATCTGTTTAACCACGATACGGATTTCATTCTCTTTAAATCTTTTAAAAACCTTTTCTTTGACTTTAAATCTTTCCGGCTGAAAATTTGTTACTCAATTTTCACTGTTTTTGTATTGTTTGTAATAGAGCAGTTAAGAATGCAGTCTTCCAGCCTCTTTCCCAGTCTCCCTTTTTCTCTCTGCCTCGTGTATCTCCTGTTGCCAGGTAGCTATTTCTGCCCCTAATCCCTCTCTCGTTTCCACCGCCCGCGTGGGCGACGCCGTTGTCTTCGTCTCTCCTCCTCGTCTCACTCCGATGCGGACTCGAACTTTGTGCGGCGTCTGTTTATGAATGAAATCCGTTTAAGCCCGAACCGCTAGCGGCTTACCTTACCCTTACCCCGGTTCGCACCGTTTACTTCCAACTACCAGGCATTCCATTTTCCATGATTTCCATGAATGAACGTGCGAGCATGTTGTTGCTGCCGCGTTGCGCTGGAACAGCTGGCAGTGGAACGCAGTTCCAGCAGTTCATTGCACGGTTCATTGCATTCATTCAGTGCAGATGCCAAATTGGCTCACCCCCATTATTGCCAGCCCCAATCCCAAACCCCTTTGGTTTCGATCGAGTGAGCAAATTGATCCTCCAATTAAGGAAAGAGCGTGGGGTAACAGAGGCGAGAGACATCATTAAATGTGATCGATGTCTGAACTTCTGCTTTCAAAACGGGTGCAAAAGGTTAAGCTTGTACCGTTACACAGAGAAGTTACAGTTACACTTACAGTTACAGATTTTGCCAACCACATATATGTATGTGTATGTATATCGCTCCCCTTTGCTAATCACTTTTCTAAACCGGTGCAAGAGACTTTCAAAAAATCAAACGAAAGAAAAGCAAGCCAAAAAAAAAAGGGGGAGAAAGACGAGAAAATACCAAGCTGAGGCTGGGAGCGATCTACCTCCCAACTAGCTTTCTACTTGCGCAGCCACTCTCCGGACACTCTGATACCCTGTTCCACTCAGCCAGGAAAGGGTGTAACAAGTACTTCACTGTTCGGAATGTGCCATAATATCCATTTAGATTCTAATCTTCCGTAAGCCAACCAGTAATGTGATGACACTCGGTGACCTCGGCCTGAAGTCACATACCATTTTTCTGTTTTATTTTTATTTCCGGGGAGTAAGGTCAGTCTCTCAGAGTTTTCTCAGTAGAGTGCAAGTTGGACTGAAGAGGAAGTGAAATAATGATCTGTCTAAAACAGTCCTCACTGAAGCTGAAGAATCGCTAAATTCCAAATGGACTCTTATAACTCATTATTTATTAAAGTTATATCTATATATTCAGATCTTTGGAAGCTCTGCTCGACTCTATGACCTGTAGGTATTCCATAGTCCGCATTTAACTCTTTCCAGATCTGGCTTATCATGAACGCTGATCTATGACTCGAGTTGGCCTGCGAATGGAGCTCCAAGATCTTGAATCTTGGAACGGAACGTTGGCGTTCGCGTTCGCATTTGCCGGCCTGGCTTCGAACTCATTTTCTAATTGCCCCACGGTGGCCGAGGAATGTCTGTCTATTCATTCGCGGTCTGTCCCGCTCCTCTCTTCTCCTCCCCGTCACCACCTTCTCTCCGCCTCAAGTTACTGGCTCACTCTGGTATGTGTTTATTTCGTCTCGTGTTTTTTTCCCAGTTTCCACGCAGGTTTAATTACCACGGAGACGTGCAAAGTTCGAATCGGAATCAGAATCGGGGAATCGGAATTGGAATCTCGGTTGCCAGCAGCATTTGCATTGGGATCTCCCGGCTCTCGAGGTAGACATACCGATGATCGTCTGCTATTTTAATTGAGTTCACAAATGTTCTCAACCGCGAGACCCATTCACAGCTGGCGGTCACCGGTGCCCCCTTCTAACGCTGACAGCTACGTGCTGGGCAGCTCCAACTTCGACGCCTCAGTGACCCCCGGGAGGGAGTCGAGTGGCGAGTGCCTCCTAGATGGTTAGTTAGTTGGTCGGAAATCAAAGCAGTTCGATTATTCAATATTTTCACAGCGTTTTTGTGGGAAATGAATACATCATCGCAGCCCCAGGCCACCGATCCCCAAGACCCCATACCCTTGGCTCTTTCTAACTCTTTGGGTAAGGCTCTAATTAAAAACTGCCTCCAACAGGTGTGTGCCGGAAAGAGAAAGAGTGGCTGAGACAGAGAGGGGCGAGATGGGAGACGACTCTAATCCATCAAGCCGTTTTGGTTTTATGTTGATTCATTGATTAGCCATGAGCTTTCTATTGTTTCGGTTGCTGTTCTATTATAGCTTTGATTCCAGCGACCCAATTCCTATTCATTCATTGCCTTGTTGCTGAGGCCATGATTCAAATTGATAAAGTTAATTGGTTGCTCCTAACGGACTTTAAATCCCATAATCACTTTACTTTACTTGACTACTTGATCTGATATATTCCTTAAAATATTTGTTTACATTGCTGTCTATATTATGATTCAATAGTTTTTTAAACAACCCTTACTTTAATTCCAAAATCGTTTCATTCACTTTACTGTTTTTGATCCAATATTCCTAGACCTCCTTTGTCTCCCTCCAAAAACACTAAGTAAAGCATTTAAAATTGGTTTTATAGACCAGTCCCCTGACTTATTTCCAGGCTGATCCGCTCCAGAAGATATCACATCCGCACATCCCTCTGAATTTCCCAGCAAACACTTGCCGGAGTTCCTGAGCGCTGCTACCTGGGCCTGGTAGCTACCATTGTTAACTCCCGACCCTCTCTACCTGTGTCAATGTCAGACTCAGCGCTAAATTGTCGCTTATTAAATGTCTCTCGTCCCGCCGACGACGACGACGAGCCACTTTATCAAAACTGAGAACTGAGGACTGATCCGGCCAGGAGGAGGAGGAGGAGGAGGCGGCGGCGGCGAAGGAGATTGTGACGATAGAGGACCGAATTCCGAATTCCACGTAACCGAGCGTGTCCGTCCGGATTCCGTGTTGTCTGTCGTCGGCCGAAAATTATGACTTGTTTTGGGATTGGTGTGCAAATAGCCCACTTCCTGTCTGTCTCCGTTTCCCTTTTCTTGCTGTCGCGCAGACGCAAAGCGCTCTGATTGCTGTCGCCGTCGCCGTCGTTGTTGTCATCGTCACGGCCCGCCGATGTCCCCGCTGATAAGAAGCGCTACGAACACGGCGGGGAACATTTATTTATGCACTACTGTCTACTGTCTTTGTTTCCCCCCGATCACGGTCCGTACTCCCACTCTAGATCTCCCACTGCTGCTCCCGATTGCTCTCTCTTTTGTGCTGCTGCTGCTTCTGTTTTTTGGTTCGAAATTTTCTTACAATTTAAGACATTAAATGAGTTATGGTGTTATCCTTGGAAGCAATATTTCTAATTTCAATGGAATTTATCAGTTTAAGAATGAAATACTAAAAAGCACGTATTTGATATGTTTTGGAGTCATAAAATTCCTACATCTGGCGAGCTTCCTTTTTTTTTTTTTTGGTACCCAAAAAAATTCCCAAGCAATATCCATGGCAATTGATGCGGTTGCCGGTGTGCTACCGATGTCTTTAGTGCGATAAACCTGAGATCAACGTGCCTGAGATTCTCGCCTCCGCCTCCGCCTCTGCCTCCTTCCCCTCTCGATTAACCTTTTCTTTTTCTGTGGGCGTGGCAGTGTTCAGACGGAGAACATATGTGATCACATTACGTTGGCGGCTTGTAATGCGCTTCCGTTTTCGGTTGCGGCTTCTTCTATCTTCGCTGGATTCTTCAGCTACTTCAGCATCATTTGTCTTTCTTCGTTTTTTTCTTCTTGGTTTAGTTTGTGAAGCTAATTTACCTTTTTTGATGCAAAGACCATGCCGCTCGGAAAGAGATGACCCCCAATCCCAAATCCGAATCGGAATCCGGGCCAATTCGGCCTGCAATTACACTTCCTCTAAAGGGAAGATCACAAGAAAAACGTAAAAAAAAAATGTGAAGACCCCCATTCATGCCCGTCTCAGGCTCAGCTTCAGTCTCAGTCTCAGTTTAAAAACCCAGGCTCATTCACAAGACTCGGAGTCGAGCCGAGGCGAGTTTAACCATTCATTCATTCACGTTGATTGCCACCTTTGGGGCTTCAAGCCGCTCCCCTCTGCCCCCAAACTGCCCGCCTGCCCTACGGCCGCCTCTTGTGCTCCAATGATTAGTCTGTGCTAATGAACAGGCGGCGGTGGCTACCTAGCAAAAAAAAATATATATATATAATAAAATGAATAAAAAAAAAGCCCATGAAAACCAAAAAGCACCGAAAAAAGAGCGAGAAAAAGCGAGACAAAGCTGCACGAAAGCGGCAAACAAACAGAAATCAAATCCAATTTATGTTTTCAACATTAATCATAATTTCTGGGGTCCATTCGGCTTGGCGTGAAATGATTTTTATGCGCCGTTTTTACGGAACCAAAATCCGAAATCCGTTTCGTTGGAATCTGAATCCAAATCCGAATCCGAATCCCAATCGAAATCGAAATCCAAATCGAACGCCAGGGGAAAAGGTGTCAATGTCTATGTCTAATTTTGATGGGAAATGCACTCGGGCAAGCGTTCTGCTATTCTCATTATGACTGTGAGATATGGTTTAATGTGAGATATGGCTGGGAAACTAGATCAGTGGATCAATATTAATCGAGTGCGAGAATCGATCTCTCGATCGTTTTGGCCATGAAATTTGAGCGCAACGAGTAGGGGGAATTATGGCCAGACCTAAATGGAATATAGAATGCCATAAGGTATACTATAACTATAACTTAGCTGAGTGATTGAAGTGATCATTAGTTTAACGGGTTAATCAAGAGGACATAAAGACTTGATTAAAAGACATAGACGAACTTAGAGACCCTTACAAAGCAACCCAATTATCTTGCTTAATGCTAAACCTATTCAAATGGTTTTATTATATATAGATTAACCAAGGCAGAGGACCTGTTCTGGCCAAGTTCCAAATCGGTAGCCCCGTCGAGGCCACCAGGGAACACAGAACTCGTGGGCGGGGGCCATGAATGGGGTGAGCTGGAGAGAGAACCTTCGTGGGCCACTTGAAAAGCAATTTTTTGAAATTTATTTTCCATTTATCGCTTTATTTATTTTCTACCTTCGTTCAGTGTGGCCCATTCTCATCCTCTCGTTCTCATTCACCTGGTCTATCTGCTTATGCGATTAGAGTGCAGCAAAGGAGCTCGGCAAGATGACGATGTGGAAGATTGGGATTTGGAATGGGAATTGGGCATGGGTATGGGAATGCGAATGGAGACGATGACGTTGATGATGATGATGATGGTGCTGCTCTCCGGTGTGTTTATTTTTGTTTGGACCCAGAGACCTTTTTGTTTGTCTGCACTTTCGATGGATAACGAAGAACCAAGAGCCCCGGCGAGCGATGGACGAAGAACAAGGGAAAGGGAGAGAGGAGGAGCGCAGAAGGAACTCCGTCTCAATGGGCCACAATCGAAAGTAATAATGAAATCCCATCAACAACAAGACAAAGGCTCTGCCGACGTCGCTGCAAAGGCCTCTGCCCAGTGACCATTCTCATTCCCATTCTCGGTCCCATCCTCATCCTCATCCCATTCCCATTCTCACTGCCCAGTCCTTGTCCTGGCTTGGCCCTTCCCTTTAGAATGAGACAACGACGACACTTGCCTTGATTTTTATTGTTGGGCTTTTCCCCCTGCCTTTGATTTATAGTTAGCGCAGGAAAATGGGAATACTGAGTTTCGTTACCAGCCAAGAGCTATATGCGAGACAGCAAGAGGCATTCGTTACCAGCCAGGATCATCATGTGCAGCACTTGCACCCCCTCTTCCTCTCTCATGCGCTCTTCGCTGATCTTGTTCTCCCAGCAGCTGCCTGTTGCATTCCGCTCTCTCTCACCTTTTGCCAATGGCAACAAAAATATGCGTGCCTCTCTGGCCGAGGACAGGTCAACCCGGCTAAGACGAACTGGCTGAGAGTAAGGAATTTAAAATGGATAACCCATTAAATTAGAGATGCCAACTAATGTACCTGCGTACCTGTTGCATTTTAAGTAATCAAAAATCTATACAGCTTCGGCTTCTACTTTTATGTTTCAAATTTGATTTGCCAAATGAGTTTGCAATTGCTAAAGAGGTACCACTGTATTTGTGCACGCCTCTCCCTCTCTTGGGTCTCCTCCTCTCCCCTCTTTTGCTTTTCTATTCTGGTGCTCAGTCGTAGACAGTTCATTAATGTTATCAACGAGTGGAAAGGGGGAAATGAAGGATGGTCTTCCAATGGGGGAGAGCCCCTACTCCCCCCGCCGCCCATGACAGGTTTGAGATGCTTGGCTGTTTTCTGGTTTATGCTCGTGATAAATTTGATGTGCAGCACTTGCTCTGCCTGTCGTTGCTGTTGTTGTTGTTACATCGTTTTGGGGGCATCGCTGCTGACACATAAAGTAACGGCAGTCGGCGGTCGGCAATCGGCGCAATTGGCAATTGGCAATTGGCCATCGGCCAACGATCGCCGGCGGACGACAGTTGGTCACCTGGCGGCCCAAAAAAGGACATAACCACAAGCACAGCCAACAAACCTGTCAACTGGAATCGATCGATATGGCAGTGGCTGCGTTTAAGGAAGAGCAAGGGGGCCCGGGGTCTGGGTCTTACGGACATTTACGGACTCAACTGACCAGCTGAACTACTTTCCAGACAAGACACCTTTACCGTTACGCACACTCACCTGCAATTGCTGCGATTTCCAGTGATTTCCAGCGATTTGCGATTTCCAAAGGGCTAACTACGGAAGTCCTCTCTTTCTTTCTCTCTCCCTTTGCAGCGCTAAACAAACGGTAAATATTTCAAATAGATTTTGATCACTTGGCGCATTGGCATTCTTGCGATTTTCTCATTAAAAAGAACAGCGACAAAACGAAGTAACGTAAAAAAAAACAAAGTAAAAGAAGGCAACCCAAATAAAATAAACCTATTAAAATTTTATGGCATTTTCAAAGCCTTTCGAACACAAACACACACATGAGAAAAAACGGAAAAAAAAAGAAAATCACAGAGATTGGCATCGCTTTAAATTGAATTTCGTGGCTCTTAGTCACATCCGCCGTTATTTGATCTTCGATCTACGGTTTCAGCATCCCTGAATACGGAAATTTCATTTCATTCACGATATTCGACAAACATTTACCCGAATTATTGATGTTGATGTTTCGCCGGACCGTATAATTTATTGTTATTGGGTGTTTGCGGGACAACGCCGCTTCTTTTTAGCCGGTTGCCGTTTTAAAAATAAAAACAAACTTGGCACACGCACTTTTCACGCTCTCTCGCTGCGGGATTTGCGGGACTTTCTTTGGATTCTCTTGTTTTATTCCGTTTTTGCTTGCGTCTTCGTTTCGGGCTCAGAAGTAGGGATCAAATTAACACTCACTGGGTTTTGAAACAGTCGAAAAAGGGTAAATAAATATTAAGGTAATGTAATTAACACGACGAGGGCGCCAAAAGTCGATGGTTTATTTCCAATTTTCCTCTTTTCTCTCACACACGTGTTTCTTGCTCGGCGGCGCGAAGCGAAGTGAGCAGAAAGCAGAGGCCGAGAGACCAGCGCGCAGTGCTGCCAGGTGTGGCGAGCGCACTAGCTAGATTCTGAGTAGAAAAAAGCTAGAATCAGATTTTTATCTAAAATATGCAGGCTACACCCAAATGCGCTAAACCTATATTATTGATGGCTTGAATTTGTTTAAAATGAATTAAATTGATTATTTATAAGTCGATGTCGTAATATTTCTGGGTCGTATAAGCCATTGAAATAAGCTTTACCATTGGATCTAGCTATAAAAAAGCTAAGCTGGAAACACTTACCGCCGTGCAGCCGCCCGATTCGGAGCCGAAGTACGAAGTACGACCGCCAGAAGCTGCGCGAGTGGCTCTCTCCGACTATCTTCTTTCTCTTTCTCCCTGGAACGTCCTGTAAAATCCCACTCCAAGGCAAAAAGCAAACACGTGCCAAAATTGTTGTTGATTTCTTTTTAATATATCTTCTGCTTGTTGCGTTTGTTGCTCTTTATCCACTCAACAGTTTTCGTTCGTTCACAATAGTTGCATTCATAGTTGGTATTTTTTTTATCATTAAATGGTATCAATTGATATTTTAATTAATTACGTGAGTGTGTGTATGTTCCGATTTTACACTGGGAGAGGGTTTTCACAAAACAAAAAATAATAAAAAAACAGAGTCATAGTTATAGTTACAAGCTAGGAAACTAAAAATATAAAATATAAAATGCCTTCAACTATTGAGCATTTATTGCTTTTGCTGGTGTTTTTTTGCTGTTGTTTTTGTGGTTGCAAGTTGGCTAGTATGCGTTGTTGTTTTTGTTCTTCGAGTTAGTTAGTTAGTTGTTTAATCCTAGGCTTTATCTGCATTATGTATTTGTATTATTCAGCATTATCTGCATTATTGTTTCTGTTTCGTTTCACGTTATAAAAAAAAAATACAGGTGTGCGTGTGTTTTTTTTTTTTTTTTTGAGATTTCGCTTGTTCCTTGCTAACAATCTTTAACTTAGACTTAAGGATCGAAGAAGCGTTCAATTTAGTGGTAGAAGTGTTCGTTTCTCTTTTTTTTTTTTTTGGTTTTCATATCTGTACGCCATATAATATTTAATTTTTTTGTTGGTTTTGCTTGGGCTTATTCTCGTATGTTGTATATATAAAAATGGTTTCTTTTTGTTAATGTTATTTAATTAAAAAGCTAATTTCGGTTGCTGGTTGTGTCCTCAGACGACTGGCGGTTCGGTTCCTCCCAGGAGCTCTTCGTGACTGATTTTTTAAAATATATGAAAAGAAAATAATAGGGAAAAATTAGGGAAATTAAAAAATATAAAATATTATATAAAAAAATTAAGGAAAATAATACTTTCAAGAAAAATTAAAGAATATAAACCGACATTTATGGTAATAAACAGTGTTGCAAAATCAACATTAAATCAGAGAAGGTTAAACGTCTCTTTAAATAAAGTTGCGTAATATAAGAATATGTGTATATAATATAATAAATAAATATAAAGACAGTCATCCCATAATCCCCAAAAAAAATGCACTAGGAGAAAGCTAAATAGTCCTAATTATATATAATATAATGTTGGTTAAAAGCCTCGCTAAGCTGCAATATCAGACTTTGTCTCAACGCGAAGAACTTTGATTTCTCCATCATTCGTTACTTAGATACATATTTAGACCGACCAGATTATACATATTTATAATTTAATAGCATTAATTTTATATTTAAAGGTTAATAAAGGACAGCACGTTTCAGAATGCAAGGCTATTAAATTGGAAACGCAAATTCCAAAACTAGGTAAAATAATTATCTATTGAGATCAGGTAAAAGAATTCAAAGCTAACATATAACTATGGGAAACGCACTGGACTTTGGGGTTACAGCAGGATCAGAGTAGGCCTACTTAAGCACAAGTTTCTATAGTTTTCATATATTTTTGTATAGCTTTTAAGTGGTGTGCCCTGAGCTTGGCTTCGAAACGAGAACAATCCAACTAGAAGTGGCTAAGACTAGTTAAGATCTGTAACAATACCGTACAATATTTCTGGTGCTACCTAATTGACTATGAAAAAAAATGTTCGAGCTTATAGGATAGCTTAACTCTAGATGGATTATCTATCTTCGTTTATGTGGCTGGCGACTCTAACTATACTTTGTATAATATAACATGATATTCTGCGATGATATGGCACGATAATTCCAATTGTAACACTCCCAAAGGTATATGAATTGATATATATAATTATAATATGATATAATTATATGATGTAATTGCCGTGGCTATGACACTTTTGCTTGGAGCTCGAATTTTGAAATAATATATAGCTGAACTTGTCTGGATTAATATTGAGTTTGAAACTATATATCTTATAATTCGACTAGCTAAGTAATCGGATATTTCGATAATATATTATATAATACTGTCTAGCTCTTGGGCTTCCGCGATATCCAAAAGTGTCATAGCCGCATATTTTTTATGGATTAACGCATATGGAACCAAGACATCCTTATATCGATATCGATTATTGATCAGTTCCACATCCGTTTACAAGTTAAGGGATAGGAAGGGGCTTCCCTAGAGACTCTGCTCAGTCAGGTTTGATATCGATTCTTAAACCGATCTCCGATTAACCAAGCCTAGCTGGGAGCGGGCAGCAGGCAGGGAGGAATGCCACCCAAAAGCCCAATCGATGGGCCCAGATATAGTAATATCGATATCGATAACGATAGCGCCCGACTGGCGCTCAACTTGGGACGCGGATAGAAGATATGCACTGGCGGCGGCTGATCCAGCTCATCAAAGAAGCCAGCCTCGCTGGAGTCCCTTGGGTCCCAGGCCGTGTCCAAATCCACATCGATGTCGTCACCGATCTCTTGGTAGACGAGGCTAGAGGGATGCCACAGACTAAACCAAGGCAGGCGGGGATTAGAGTCGGAGGCAGAGCCAACAAGAAAGCAGGCTGAAGTGGGGCAGGGAATAACCAAGATATACTTACGCGGGACAGACATTGACATTGGCTCCATTGACGGCAGCGGGACTCAGGTTGATCTGGCCCACGGTCTCGCCCTCGACGACCACAATGCAGCCGGTGAAGTTTTGCGTGTAGCGGTTGCCCGTGAACCGAGCAATGTCCGGAATGCCACCTTTAAGTCAAACGGAAAGTCAAAAAAGAACCAAAAAGAGGGAGAGCATAAAAACACCCACCGATAAACACATTGCCCGGCAGCTTCATCTTCTTCACCAGAGTGGGTCGCGTCTCGCCCGAGTGCAGGATGCGGTCCACCTCCAACATGGCTGTGTTGTCCACCCGCTTGGCAATCACAATATGCCGAGCTCCGTCATTGACAAGGGTATCGCTATTGCGTATAACCGCCTCCTCGCCATCCAATCTCAGGGAGTATTCCACATAGCCATCGACAATGCCCACGGCCAGATAATCCTGGCCGGTGAACTCCTCGCCGGCCTTTTGGCCCCACCAGACCAGCAAGCCGTTGGACTTGGTGGTGGTAAAGACAATGGCCACAGAGCTGTACTCCTGCTCAATGGCAGGATCGAACTGAGTGCGATTGATCTCCACGTAGCCATCGCCTCGGAAGGAGGCATTGAAGCCCACTTGGATATCTGGATTAGGATTTAAGGATTACTTTTGGGTCTCTGCATTAGAAACTCTTTCAAACTTACGCTCCTGGCAGTATTTGCCGCTAAAGCCCAGGGGACAGGAGCAAATGGCTTGCTGCTCCTCCTCCCGACAGCTGCCGCCATTCTCGCAGGGATCACTGGCGCAGGGTGCCATTGCATATGGCTGCAGTTCGTCTCCATCGCGGTGGTGATCTGAAATCTCCGGCAATGGCGGTGGCATGGGCTCGCTATCGCTATCGCTGTCGCTGTCTCCGTTGCTGCCACCAATCTCGTTCAGCTCGCCGCAATTCTGGATATTCGCCGCATCCTTGATGTCCGCCAGCAGCTGTATAGATCGCTGGGAGTCGTACAGCCGCGAAATGCAGCCATCGAAGCCTTTGGTGATGTTTACATCCCGGTTAATCTTCACCGTCGACCGATCGTAGCCGCCCACAAACAGTGGCGTCTTCAGTGACAGGATGCGTCCCGAGCCCGGAGCCTTGGCCTTGCGCTCTGGGGCATCGCCCACGCGCAGAATGCTCTCGCCCAGGCGCCGCAGCAGCTCAATGCGAGTCCAGCGATGCAGAGGCAGTGGCTCTGCCGAACGCACCACCACCGGCTCCAGGCGGGCGGCTGTGTTGATCAGCAGCTCCACATGACCGCCGCGGAGCACCAGCGCCAGATAATCGCCGCTGGGCAGGCTCGACTCGGCCGCATACAGGAGCACAGAGTCGCCCAGGCTGGACGGACGCACGGAGAGCGTTATGTTGACGCGCGTGACCCTTGGCGTTCCATAGGCCGCATAGCTGTTGTTCTTAAAGTTGAGACTGGACTCGCTCAGGTGCTCGATGTACTGGCAGCGATCGCCGGTCCGGTTGAGTGGGCACAGGCATTCCATGTCCTGCTCGGTGTTCTCACAGCGTCCGGCACCGCACACGCCTGGCGTGCACTGGGCACCGCGGGCGGAGCAATCCCTGCCCGTCCACCCAGGCTGGCAGACGCAAGTGTAGGCCTGTTCCGTTTGGCTCTCCAGGCAGACGCCATCGTTGGCGCAGGGGCGCTCGGCACAGGGCCGGCAATCGGTGATGCCCTCCTTGAACTTTGCCTCGCGCATCAGCTCCACGGTGCGTCCCTGAAGGGTCAGCCGGCTGATGCAGCCCACGAATCCGGTTTGCTGGGACACCGCCTCCGCTGGAAGCAGCTCCCAGTTGGGCACGCCGCCAATGTACAGATCCTCAATAAGATCCAGCTGCGGCACTTGGAGCAGAGCTGGGAAGGCCACCGGATGCTGTTCATCCACTTGGATATATCCATCGCGGCGGGAACGATGCACGCGCACTGTATGCCACTCGTTGAGGGCCAATGGCTCCTCGGCCCGAACCAGCAGGGGTTTGCCGCCGAAATCAAAACGGAACTCTGCATAGCGATCCTTCAGGGAGAGGGCAATGTAGTCTCCAGTGCCGCGGGTTTGGCCGTTGAAGAGTAGCAGGCCATCAGCACTCTCCGGGCGGAAGGTTAGCTCAAAGTTGAACTTGAAGGAGGAGTCGGGCAGGGTGGGGAAGCTCATGTAGCTGCGGGGCTCCTGGCGAAACTGAGGAATGGCGCCGGTGACCACCAGGATGTTGGGGTAGTCCACCGTCTCGCCATCGCCATAAACGGCGGTGCAGATGTAGGTGCCAGCATCGTTGGCCTGAACACTGTCCAGATTGAGTTTCTCCTGCAAAAAAAAAAAAAGAAAAAAACAAGAAAAACGGTTATTGATTACAGACAAGAAGCTTCCCAGGACAAGACTTACATTGGCCAAACTGCGTCCGGCTTGGAGTTGTCCATACTGACGCCACCAGCGGTATGTGGGCTGGCGGCTCTCGTCGGCTCCACACTGCAGCTGGGCATTGCCTCCGACCTTGGCATGAACGATCTTGGAGCTCTTGAGCTCATGAGGCTGATCCTCCACCTCCAGGACGTAGCTGGTGGTATAGAGATCTCCCTGGTCGGTCCTGCACTTGCACACATAATTGCCGGCATCGGTGGGATCCACATGACTGATCACCAGGCGGTTGCCCGCTTGCTGTAGGTTCGAGATACTCGTAATCTTGGAAAAACTTGAACTTGGTGGAGAGGATACTCACCCTCACGTTATTGCTCAGCGGTTGTCCGTCCGCCCGCTCCCAGACCACATCCGTGTAGGTGTCATCGGAGGAGTAGCACTCCACTTCGGTGGATTCGCCGACGCGCAGATTGGAGGATTGCTGGTCCAGTTTCAGGCTGTAGTCCCGCGGACGCTCCTCTGGCGGGTCCAGACGAGCCGGTGGCAGGTAGTCGGGATAGTGGGGCACCGGTGGAGGCACGGGGCCGACCGCTGCAGGATACACCGACACCGGGACACACACAGAGACAGACGGCAACGGACGAAGGACGAAGGATGGTCGGCGGAACGTTCACAATTCAGCGACAATTCACAAGTGCAAGGTGCAGTGTATATGTATATGTGTGGCGTATGTGGGTGTGTAGGGTGTGTGTATAGTGTGTGTGTGTGTGTAGTGTTTTGTAGTGTTTTTGTAGTGAGCCATGGAAATGGGAATAAGATAGTAAAAAATACACAGAGAGAAAAACAGTTAGCAAAATTACATGTCAAAAGGTGTGGATTCAAACAGAGAGAAGGCGATACTTATCGAAATAATCGATTTATTTTCTATTTTTGTCATCGATCAAAAGTTAAAAATTAACAAAATAATTATTTTCGATTTTTGTCATCGATCAAAAGGTGAAAATTAACAACAACAAAAAAATCTATAATTTCGATTCCATATCGCACTTCGTTTTGTTTTAGTTTTATTTTGGTTTTTTTTTGGAATTTGGCTTCCTAGTTAGACAATACATAGAGATATACGATATACATAGAGAGAGACAAAGAGAGAGAGCGACAGAGAGGGGACTAGGTGGAGTGGTGAGATCGGGGGGACTACTTGATGGAGCTACATTTTTTACTCAATACTGCTACGGATCGAATCACACAGAATACACGAATTAATGTGGGGTTACGAATGGTTTCGTTTAGATTGGTATTTTTAACTCGTATTTCTTTTTATGTTTTTTGTTTTTTATGGGGTTTTCGTCGAATTCTACAAATCTAATTTGGACTTGGGTTACCACTATAATTTCGCAGATGTTTCATTTCCGGTTTGTTGATTACAAAAATACACATACAAAGGTATTTGCTACAGTTATCGATATATATATATATATATTATACAAAAAGGCGATTACTTTCTATCGTTTATCGGGTGACTGTGTGCGCGCATGTGTATGTGTGTGTGCGTGTGTGAATGTTCTGTGTTATATACAATAATTTCAAGAGTTTCTGGACTTAGTTACGAGCTATAGTTAGTAACACATCGTAGCCATAGCCTGGCGCATGCAGATCATATTTATATATATACAAATAGCCGAAACCTAAAGAATGCTGCAAAAGTATCTAGGTTATGCGATCGATCGTGGCTGATCGTTTGGTTATCGTTTATCGTTACTTTTTGGGGTTACTTTCATCTCGTTTACGGTTACGTCTTAAGCTACTTGAAACCCATCGAGTGCGTGCGCCGTTGCTTCTGGATTGCATCCTTATGGAGCTTTGTAATTGGTGCTGTTTGTTGTTGATCGGTTATCGCTGGTCGGTTATCGGTTATCGGTATATCGATAAGCCCTGATCCATTGAGTGCCAATTGCAATCGTTTCAACTCTACGATTTTGTGCACCCACGAGCATTAGGGAATTAGAGAGCGAAGGATGGAGAGAGAAAGGGTGGGAAATAGGAAATATTGAAAGGGGAAAAGGATGGGAAGGATAGGCGGAAAAGGGATGGAAGAAGTTAGAAGAATTGGTACATTTGAGTTCAAGTAAAAAGGAGAATTGGAATAAGGGTTACAGGTGGTTGGAGTTGACTTCAAGTGATGGAAACAGAAAGGAACAGGACAAAAAGAGGTATAGTTGAGTAAAGGATCATAAACCATAAAGACAGAGAGAGGGAGGAAGGAGAGCAGGAGAGTACGCTTGCAGTGCTGGGTTGTAGAGACAGAAAACTTGGGACCAACCGCTGCCCTTCAGCTCCGTGAGATGCCGCTTCCTGATCCTGTTCCTTTGGCCATCTTCTCCACGTGTTGTCCTGTGGCTTCTGCCGAGATCCTTCTTCCAGCGCTTGAAACTGCCGCCCGCCGACGACTTGCCTCTGCTCCCGGCAATGCAGTTGAACTCGTCCGAGTGATCCGTACAGTCGTAGATCCCATCGCACACCATTCCCGCCCGGATGCAGGTGTGTGGATGCGAGACGCACTTGAAGTCGCTGGGTTGGCAAGCATATACAGCGGCGGTCGATGGGGGCGCTGGACGCACTGTAGCCGATCCGGAGGTCAAGTGTTTGGGTGGCGCGAGCTTGCCGCTTTTGAAGTCTGCTTACGTTTCGATATTATTTTTTTTTTGCGATATATATTTCGGGTTTTTAACGGTATAATGGGTTTTTTTTGGTAATTAATTTGTATTATTTCCATTATTATAAATATTTTCGGAATTTTTGGTATTTTTTGAGGAAATACACAAAATAAAAAAATTAGCCAAGAATATGCAGCCTCACATTCAGCACTTAAAGCCCATCGGTTGCGAGTTAGTACCTCAACCTGGCTATAAAGTATATGTACAGGATGGGTATAAAAAACCAAGGGGGGGGGGGGGTCTAGCCTAAACCCAGGTAACGCTACGTAAGCTACTGATCTCCACACACACACATGCTGGAGTTTGGAGACTGGAGACTAGAGGAGAGTGCTCTTCTAATAAAATCAGGGATTATATATTAGTGGATTTTGGTAATTTTTTCGGGATGAAGGGTTGTGTTTTTTTCTTTTATAAAAATATTTACCGTACAGGTTTTTTTATGTGGTATTATTTCGGGTTTTCTTTCTTTTTTTATAAAACTTCTATTGCTCTAGGGGTTAGGCAGTAGTATGTTACATAATACAAATTTCTCAAGATCATAAGATTAATAATACAAAACAAATGCAAAACGAAAACAGAAATTATAATAATAATATAAAAAAATAATGAACGAAAAAAAATAATAATGAACAAAAAATTTCAAAAACAAAAAGAATGTAAGGATATAAGATAAATTTGTGTTTATAAGGAGGGCTCGCTGCGATTTCTAGATTCGATTGGGCGGCTGGGGATGTGGTAACACACCTGTACAGATATACAGAAACATGCAGGGCATATCTTTGGGGCTGTGGCCCTTGTACGGGTACGGGTTGTATCCTAGTTTTATACATTTTTCATAATATATTTTTGTTGATATTATTTCGATTTTTTTTTTTTTGGTTCGTTGTTTGTTGGTGGTTCGATTGTTGAGGCGTTGATTTATCGTTGTATTGATTGATTTATCGATCGTTTTATCGGTTTATCGAGTTGCATTGTGTTGCAGTTGCATGCCATACCATTAAATTTGTTTGTGTTTTGTTTTTTTCATATAAGGACAGTGTTTTTTCAAGTCAATTCAAATCAAAGGTAAATTTAAAAATATATATTTCAACAAGCGCACATGTAAGAAAGTGGGAGAGAGAGAGAGAGAGAGAAAAGCGTGAGAGAGAAAGAAATAAATTATGAGTTTTAATTAATGTGTTTGTTTCATTTGCAAAAAATCAAAACAAAAACATCTCGTAACATCTCTGCGAAAGCTATATATATATAGACCTCGGGATCTGGATTCTGGATTCTTGATTCTGGAAGACCTCTCACTGACAGCTGACTGTTTGACTGATTTTAACTGATTCAAAAGGACAAAATTAAGAGTGTTTGAAATCATTATTTACAGTTACGTTGGTGCTGTTCTCTTTTGTATTTTTTATTCATTTTTTTCAGTGCAATTCAGGTGATGAGAGTGGAGTGAAGTGTAGAGTTTAGAGTATAGAGTGTAGAGTATAGTATCACACAGAGTTGAAGATATGTAAACAAAAAAGAGAGGTAGAGCTTGTGCAGTGACTTATCTTAGTTAATTAACTTTGTCATTGATTTACACTTTTATTTGTACACAAAAACACAAACAAACAGAGTAGACAATAGTATAACCCATAGCCATAAAGGAGTACTTAATCTAACAGGTACTTAATACCCTGTAAAGATACAGTATCTCTCTGATGAGATGGGGACAGCCGACACCAACAAAAGCTTGTTAATAAAAAAAAAAACATAAGCAACATAAAAAGAAGGCGAGCCTCGAATAACCGAAGCTTGAAATACCCCTGCAGTTTCCCTTAATAAATTATTATTAATAATATTAAATTAAATTAAATTAAATTATTTACTGAGTTATTTGGTTAAATCGGATCAACACTTTAATACATATTTATAATTACATAATTAATTTAGATTTTTGGGAAAAAAATATATCCAGCAAAAAATATCAGTTTCAAACTCGGGTTACTAGGAATTACTAATAAATTAATTAATTATTTAATAAAAAAAATAAATAAGTAAAAAATATATATTTCATTTGGTCACTGCAAGGGCCTTGAATAGTAAATAAAAAGAATATATTACAATTTTTTGCTTCACACAGTTTCGTTGTGCGAGTTTTTAATGTTAATTTTATGTTTTATTTCTCACTTAAGTGTATCGTATTAGCAATGTTTGTGTTGTTTTTTTTGTTTCTGGCAGCCATTTTTTGGTTAATCTTAAGATTTATCAATTTTCAAAGGGATATTGGTTTTCGTAAATATAGATATATTTTTTGCAGAGCTTAAAATTCTAGAATTTCGAAAAAATAAAAAAAATAAAACGTAATGCAAAAGAGAATTTGGAATTGGGACTTTGACCTTGCATGCATATATATCTACATATATATAGTTTAACACGATCGGGAGCCGAGTTTTGTTTGTGATCTTTTCACCAAGGTGTGTCTTGTGGCAATGATCGATTTATTATCGATATATACATCGCTTTTGGTTATATACAGAGTGTTTGTGTGTGTGTGTGAACCTGGAAAACCCTGCTCCCTACAGTGCGGGACATACATACATAGACATAGAGTTTGTTTTTTTTGTTGAAAATGACAATTTCCGTTTGCATATTTACAGGTTTCTTTTTGTTGATTTTTTGTTGATTTTCTCTGCTTAATTAGCTGATTTTTGGCCGGTTTTAAGCTTAGGTTAACAGATACAAGTACATTGATGTGGTTTGTATATATATATATATAGGCGTATTCAAGTATATATAGTATATATAGGTGTGTGTTTATATATATAGAGTGGTGAATTAGTAAAATCAGCGAACGATCAAACCTGCTTAAACAAAGCCTAGAGTCTGGGGAAATTCCTTTCAAACTTTTTCTTAAGTTTTCTTGTTTATCCTCTTTTTTGTTTGTTTTTTAAATTTAATAA
>JAEIIJ010000613.1:0-24056 GCA_018904815.1 Drosophila ogumai
AATGTTTAAATTGTCAACAATATGCTACTTAGTAATTTATAACACAGCCATTTAAAATTAATTTAATAAGACATGTATGAAGTCCAAAAGTTTAGTAAATTTTACTACAAAGGAAAAGAACATTAATTATATTTTCACCGTTTTGTATATTCAAAATATAAACAAAACGTAGTTTTTATTAATTTTTCTGAGTGTATGTTTATATAGAATATGTAACGGTTAAGCGTCGCGTGGGAGCTCTCTTTCCCTTTCGATCGCCCTCTCCCGCTCTGACTTCCGTCTGATATTTTCAAGCGTTTTTCAAAAATTTCTCTACCGATCAGTTTCAAAAGACACGCCAAACAGTGTGAAACGTTCTCGATCGCAGCGGAATAAAATCGTTCTATAACACAGCAAGCAGCCAAACAAAAGTTCGACAGATCGTTGTTTAAATCGAAAACAAAAGTACAAATTTTATTAATTAGTTTCCAAAACTCATAAAACAACAGACCCACACACACACAGCCAAGATGCACAGCAAATTGTTGGACGAGGTGGGTACTATTCGATCGATCGATCGCTCCATTGATCGGCTTTCGGCCTCTTTGCGTGAATCTATTTCGGAATTATGGTATTATTTATTGGAAGCACTCTTAGTTAGTCATCCGCATCCTGGCATGGGATGAGTTGTGCCGCAGTGTCATCGGTTTATTTACAACCAACGGAATCATAAACATTTCGTTGGCTCGGAAAACTCAACTGCGGAAAAGCATTCTTTTTCTTTTGTTTTGCAGCAGACAAAGCAGCAAAGAAGCTTCGCCAATTGAGGAAATGTTTTTGGATTCCGAAGACTTTTGACCAAATTGGTCAAACAATAAACGGAATAAGAACTCCAATTACCAGACTTGTTTCTGGACGGAGTGTGCGGCTCATAATAGTGATTTACAGTCACAAAATGCGGCTTAATTATGGTCTAGACTCGTTGGTTGACCAACTGGTTTTGTCAACAGACAGCCGCTTGTTATAAATTAAATATTCAGACTGTGCATAAAATTAATAGAAATTTCCTATCGAACTAGAAAATATAAAGTGGAGCTGACGAAGTTTGTAAATCAATTATTTAAACTGAGGAAAACTCTGAAAATGTGAAGGGGGTTTAGGAATAAATTTGCAGAACAATTTAATTTTTTTACAAAATATTTTTTATTTTAAAAATATGTTTGATTTTTAAATTATTAATACAATTTTTTTGGCTCTCCTAGTATTTGTTTTAAAAATTTCCATACAAAATGTTAAATAATATTTGTATATTTGGGAATATGGAAAGGTACACAGCTAGTTCTCACCTTAAATTAATCCAAACCCTTCTTGTTTTTGTGTTTTAAACATTTCAATTTAATAAACAATCCAGTTCTTTGTGCCAAGCCCAAGTTCTAGTTCAACAAAGCTGTGACTTAACATGCGGATTACGAAATTAATGCAAAACAGCGCAAACAAGCGGCTTTATCAAATTGAAAGCGATTACAAAATCAGCTGGCACAGCATGTTATGACACATGCGAGTACTCGTAGCATACGTGATGAATGCAGTGGCTGACCCTCTGGGGTAATTTTCCATGCACACGCCTCTTGTAATGCCATAAGACATACTCTCGCACACACACACACACATCAGTATTAACGAGACACCCTAGATGTGTGGGGTGGGCCCCCACGGCGTATGATGTATTTGTGGGCGATCTCTTAGCGACAGATCGACAGCTGACCCGATCCACTCCTCCCAAAAGAAAATCTTCAATCAGTTCAGGTGTGCTCGTTCGGGACTCGTTTGCTCGTGGGTTTTGAGTCACGGCGACTATTTTTACTCTCGCTTTTCATTTTCAAATCTTCTCGCTCAAGCAATTTAAATTTATTTAATTTAACCACACACCAAAGAACTAAAGAGAGAGAGAGCACCCACAACAAAGATGATATATATAATTATCTTTTGTTTACCAAACCGAAATCGTATTGCCCTTTTGTCAGGAAATGAATAATGCCTTGGGGATTAATCAACAATCAATATTTGGGGCAAATATTAAGGCATTTGGGAGGCTATTGTTAAATCCATTTTTGCTACTATACATTGCTAGGAAAGTGAAAACAACAAAGCGTACAAATTTTCAATTTTTTCGTTGAGTGATTTCAATGAATGAGCACGGCTCTCGGTTTTTGTCAGAAAGAATTAACGTTTTGACGTGCACAGGAATTTGTTAATTAGCAAACATTTGAAAAGGTGAACAAAGAGCACAAGTGCACTGGGGAAAAATGGTTATTATAAAGACAAAATTAAGGAAGTGGTTTCTAGATATTTAAAAATATTTTAAATATTAATTTTTAAGCCTCACATTAGAGTTGCTATTTATTTTCATTTATCCTTAAAATTTCAAACTAATTGGTAATTGGAAGTGCTCATTTTTCGAGGGTGCATTTTCTATCGATACGACCCAAGTACCCCATAGACCTCATAATTGTTAGCTCGTGCCCATTACATAGCCAGTCAATCGGTGCGATAACACACCCCTAGCCAACGTTCCTAAGTCCGAGTCCGGCTGGAGACTGTCTGTCCGGAGATCCGCCAGACCAGACGGCGCAGGCGATAAGCTTACACTCAGAGATTAAATAATAAATTAACAGAGACCTTCACCCGCTTCCCTACTTCCAGCTGAATGAGAACGGCTACATAGTCATCGAGGACTTCCTCACCCCTGAGGAGGTGGACTCCCTCTTCCAGGCTGGACGAGCTCTGTGCCTGGAGGCACCACAGACCAACCGAAAGATCTTCAGTACCATCAAGGCGGAGGATGCCCAGGGCAAGGAGCTGTACTTTATGGAGTCCGGCGACAAGGTGCGCTACTTCTTTGAGAAGGGAGCCGTGGGCGAGGAGGGTCAACTGCTGGTGGATCCCATGATTGCCCTCAACAAAGTGGGCCATGCCCTGCACGTGGAGCACCCGGCCTTCAATGTCATAACCTTCAGCAACAGGGTTCGCGAGATCTGCTGGCAGCTGAACTACAACCGTCCAGCCGTCTGCCAAAGCATGTACATCTACAAGAACCCCGGCGTGGGCGGTGAGGTGACCCCGCACCAGGACTCGTGGTTCCTGCACACCGATCCCAACTCGGCGGTGGGCTTCTGGCTGGCCCTCGAGGACTGCACCCTGCAGAACGGCTGTCTGCAGTTCATCAAGGGATCGCACAAGAGCGGCGTACACAGACGCTACCTCCGCAATCCGGACAAGGAGGCCACCGAACTGATGGTCTACGACCGAGCAGCACCCATTTATCCGCAGTCCAGCTTCACGCCGATGCAAGTCAGCAAGGGTGAGTACAAGGAGGAGCCTTAAAAGTTAAAAATATTTATATATTGGTTAATTTATTTACCATTTCCAGGAACCTGCATCCTCATCCATGGCAATGTCGTCCACAAGAGCGAGCCAAATCGCTCCCAGAAGAGCCGCCACGCCTACACGTTCCACGTGATCGAGACTGAGAACAACGTCAAGTATTCGGAGGACAACTGGCTGCAGGCGCCGAAGGACAAGCCATTCCCCGTCCTGTTCGAGCGCAAGGATTGAGGCAGCCCGTCGTGATTCGTGTTTCGGTATTTTCGCATATAAGTTTCTAGTGAGTCCCTAAGTTCTGATGTACATACACGCCACGATGTATGGATGTAATTGTAAATGTAACAAATAAATCGAGTATATTTTGTATTCGCATTCGAAGCTCCACTCTAGCTTTAGAGATCATGGTTCACGTGAACGACACAGATAATGCAAGCTAATGACCGACCTTAGAATACATTTACAAACGAATTTCCAACGATAACGGCGAGGGGACAAGCCTCACCGAGTGCCTACAGAGGGCCCTCAATAACTGCAATACTTCATGATGTAATTAAATTGAAACTGTCCACTGAATACCCACTGTATAACCCCCTCCATGGCAAGTAATCCCCCCAGCGACATTGGTGTAAACTCGTTTGCCACCATCCAAAATTCTCGCTCATGCTCAATTTGATAAAATTATCAGTAGCGCTCGTTGGCGTTACGATCGTGGAGAGATAAGTCTATTACTGGACTGCTGGACTGGCGGTAGGGCACGGCAAATGGAGGTGGAAGTGACACTAGCTAACACAAGTCAGTGCGCCGTCAGCTCTCGATCGTAGCGGATCGTAGACTATATTATATACTGTGGGTTCCAGCAAAATGGCCAGCAAATGGGAATCGGACGAGGAGATCCAGTACTTCCGCGAGTATCTGCGCATCCCCAGTGTGCATCCCAATCCGGATTACGGTTAGTATGTGTAAGATAGGGGAAAGAATGCTCAAGCTTCTGCGCAGTATTTTATTTTAAAAGATTTTTTGAAAATTAGGTAGTTTATTTGACAACAAAATCAGATGTTTATGTTTGAAAACATTATCTGATTTAGTTTTTTCGAAGTAACGAATAATAAACTTTAATAATTCAAGCTCTTGGTTTATATTTCCAACAGAATATGCATACATATGCAGCACTAGATAAGATTCCACTAAACTTAGAGTTTGTTTTAATTATATATAATGATGATAATCTTTGATAACCTCTCCAGAACCATGCCTGGATTTTCTCAAACGTCAAGCTGAACAACTGGAACTGCCCCTCGAGGTCTACTATCCCGCGAATGAGCAGAATCCCGTGGTGGTTTTGACCTGGGAGGGTCTAGAGCCGGAGTTACCCAGCATTTTACTCAACTCCCACATGGATGTGGTGCCTGTATTTCCCGAAAACTGGACACATCCTCCCTTTGGAGCAGATATCGATGAGGAGGGTCGCATTTTTGCCAGGGGAACACAGGATATGAAGTGTGTGGGTATGCAGTATCTTGCGGCTATAAGGGCTTTGAAAAGGAGTGGTGCTAGGTTCAAGAGAACCATCCACATATCCTTTGTGGCGGGTAAGTGTCACAGGATGCTTTATTCACCATAAATTTTTAATTCAAAAATATCTCATTCAGATGAGGAAATGGGCGGAAAACATGGAATGCGACCATTTGTGCACACTGAGGATTTCCGTAAACTGAATGTGGGTTTTGGCTTGGACGAGGGTTTGGCTTCACCCTTCGAGGAGTTTCCTGTTTTCTATGCAGAGCGTTCCGTGTGGCGTGAGTTATAATAATTATAAAAAATTATAAATATCAATAATAATTCTATATAACAATCCCCTATAGGTGTCTATTTTCATATTAGTGGCACCGCCGGCCATGGCTCGCTTCTGCTGCCAAATACCGCGGGAGAAAAACTCAATTACATAGTTGGCAAGATGATGGGCTTCCGGAAACTGCAGGTCCAGAGGCTGCAGAATAATCCCGAACTGGTTATAGGCGATGTGACCACCATTAACTTGACCCGCGTGGATGGCGGAGTTCAGAGCAATGTGGTGCCACCTTTACTGACTGTGTGCTTTGATTGCCGACTGGCCTTGGATGTGGATCATCAGGAATTTGAGGCGAATGTAGTTTATTCTGATATCTGAGATTTATTTGTATATTTCAATATACTTTTCTGTTTTCCCACAGCTCCACAAATGGTGTGATGATGTGGGTGGTGGCATAGAGATCACCTATGAGCAAAAGCAACCCAGGGTTTTGCCCACTGCCATCGATGACAGTAATCCCTTTTGGTTAGCTTTTAAGGAGGCCACCGATGAGCTGTAAGTAATCTCTTTTATTATATTTAGCAGATCTCTTGTTTATTTTTTGTATAATTTTCTATCTTTCAGGGGACTTTCCATCAAGCCTGAAATTTTCACTGGCGGCACTGATAGCAGATATATTCGTCAGGTTGGCATTCCTGCCTTGGGCTTTTCACCCATGAACAACACTCCCGTGCTTCTCCATGATCACGATGAATTCATTCAGGCGGATACATATCTCAGAGGAGTGCAGATATATCAGAAAATTATCAGCAATGTGGCAAATGTTTAGGTGTCGTTTCACCTATGGTTTTTACATTGTTTGTTTATGCTTAATTATAATACAAATAAATGCGATTATTACTTGCTATTGTTACAGTAAGAGAAGGTATAGTTTTGGTATGATTTCGACTAGGTTATCCTATTTATTCAATTACTATAAGTACTGTATAGTTCTGAGGTCATGAAGAAGGACAGGAGCAAACACTCAGTTAATTTGTGGTTTTCTGGGTCTTTCATGATAACTTTTATAATATGAATAAGAGCGTTCATGACTTGGTTAAAAAGAGATGTCTTGTCAAACCTTTCGCAGCTGCTATCACTTGTGTTTACAATCGAAATGCCTTGAGATAAAACCTTTGTCTGCTGATAAACGAAGTAATGAGATAGAATATATCCAGTAGTCTGTCTGGGTTTAAATTTAGTTTTGACCGAGCCTTTGAAAGCGACACAATGATCACCAAGAACTGGGAGACCAATGAGGAGATTCTGTACTTTCGGGAGTATCTGCGGATACCCAGCGTGCATCCTGAACCGGATTACAGTGGGTATTTAACAAAACTAAATTTCATTTTATTTCAAAATTATATTCTATATCTCAGAACCTTGCGTTGAGTTCCTAAAAAGCCAGGCTAAAGGCTTGAATCTGCCCATCCAGGTTTTCTATCCATTCAATGAGCAGAATCCGGTGGTGGTTTTGACCTGGGAGGGTCTCGAGCCGGAGTTGCCCAGCATTTTGCTCAATTCCCATATGGATGTGGTGCCTGTGTTTCCCGAAAACTGGACGCATCCTCCATTCGGAGCAGATATCGATGGAGAGGGTCGAATTTTCGCCAGGGGTTCACAGGATATGAAGTGTGTGGGAATGCAATATCTGGCAGCCATAAGAGCTTTTAAAAAGAGTGGCTTGAGGTTGAAGAGAACCATTCACATATCCTTTGTGCCAGGTGAGAGTAATTAATATTTCCTACACAATATTTATGCAAAGACTTTAAAATTTCAGATGAAGAAGTCGGCGGAAGAAAGGGAATGCACCCCTTTGTAAAGTCCGAGGATTTTCGCTCCCTCAACATTGGGTTTAGTTTGGATGAAGGAATAGCTTCACCCACCACCGAGTTTCCTGTTTTTTATGCCGAGCGAACTGTGAAACGTAAGTGGAATTAAAATACAATATCTCTCAGGACTAATTGAAGTCATCAACAGGCTTATTTTTTAAAATCAGCGGCTCAGCCGGACATGGTTTGCTCCTGATGCCGAACACCGCAGGGGAGAAGTTGAGCTATTTAGTAAGCAAAATGATGGAACTCAGGGCTGTTCAGGTGAAGCGATTAAAAGACAATCCCAAGCTGCAGGTTGGCGATGTGACCACCATTAACCTGACCACCGTAAACGGTGGAGTCCAGAGCAATGTGGTGCCGCCCTATATGACCGCCACCTTTGATTGCCGTCTTTCCTTGGACACTGATATCGTCGAGTTCGAGGCTAATGTGGGTCTGAGATTATATTTTATTCTTTAACTATAATAATTCCCTTTTTCGCCAGCTCCACAAATGGTGCGAAGAGGCTGGCGGCGATATTGAGCTTGAGTTCGGATCGCAGTGGCACAAAGGTCACATTCCTCCAACAGCCACGAACGCATCTAATCCTTTTTGGCTGGCTTTCAAGAGTGCCACGGATGAGCTGTGGGTTTTGGATTTAAGTTGTTTCAAAGGAAATTTGTAGTTATTTGTTGTGATTATTTTTTCAGGGGTCTGTCGATCAACCTGCAGGTATTCCCCGGCGGCACAGATAGTCGCTATATCCGCCATGCGGGCATTCCAGCCCTGGGCTTCTCTCCAATGAACCACACTCCGGTTTTGCTGCACGACCACGATGAGTTTTTACTGGCGGAAACCTATTTTAAGGGCGTGCAGATATATCAGAAAATAATTTTCAGTGTAGCTAATGCTTGAGAATGAATAGTAAGCATTAAATACATAATTTACTTGGAAGACATGCTGCTCCTGCAATTACTACGTGTAGTTATCCGGGGAAATATATTCGTCCTGATATAAGCCAACCTCAACAAACTTAAATATACAGAAATAAGCGAAAATAGGCATCATCCATTGAAGTTTTTTTTCTATTTGCGATGTTAGATAAATAAAATGTGTTCGACGAGATAAAATAAGATAAAATTAAGAATTTAAAAGTGCAAATATTTTCTGAATTTACTCTCCAACTTAAATTTCGCAGTTACTGGATTGCGGGATTTATTAATAAAATCAATATTATAAAATGTGGCTAAGAAAAGCTTTCTTCCATTTGAAATTAACGTATTTTTTATAAATGTAAATGTTGTGTATTTTTTACATCGCCAATAAGAGAAGCAAGGACAACAACCTCAAGCACAGACGTGAACCCGATTGGCAACTTACTGCGACGTATCCAAGTTTTGTACTTGTTTCACCAACAAATATTTATTACATCTTCTTGTTTAATGAAGAACAAAAACACCAACGATTATTTGTTCAATTTGTTAAAATAAAGTTAATAAATAAAGAAAAACAAATAAAAATTAAACATAAAATATATATATTATATTTGAACATTTTAGAAAAGATTCCCTTTAAAAAAATTCATAAAAAATTCAGCGCCTCTCTGGAAATATAATATTTGACCGAACTATACGGGTGCAAGGTCTACCTAATAGAGAATATCAACAAAAACACAGGAAATTAGGGGGGAAGGAGAAAAAAAAAAAAAAAAAAAAAAAAAAAAAATTAACAAAAACCCATTTTTGACCAAATATTACTTGTTCTATTTTTTAATTATTTAACAACAAAACGGATACAAATGTATAAATAAATGTAATTTTAGAAATGATTTAATTTAAAATGAAAAATAAAAAATAAATAAAACAAAAAACTATGTTTTTATAATAAAAAATTAAACGAATAAACGATGCTCACATATTGTTGCCCCAACGCAGAATGAAACAGTCGAATATATTTATTATTACAGGCTTTCAAAATTTGACAATTTGTCACGGGTTGCTTGGATCTATAATTTTCTCATTTTATTTTACACCTAAAAGTGTTATTAAAAAAAATGTTTAAGCCACACTATGTTAATTATTAAGAACTTGAATTTAAGAATTTAAATATATAAAACGATCTTAATGTAAGGCCATTTCCCTTAAAGATTAACTCTCTTCAGTTGCACCAGGCTCAGGTGGTATAAGCGGGGGCTTATACGATGAGATCTTAAAAAGAGATCTACCGTCCCCCCTTCCCGACCATAATTTGGCCACCGAAACGTTGGCCAACTTTGTCACACAGCAGCCGCATCTTGGCCAACTTTTTGCGACGCTTTTTTTCTCCAGCCAGGTCTTTTGTTGGCTGCTGCTGACTCGTGTGTGTGTAATGTGTTCTACCATGTTGCAAAACGATTTGTTGGACGCAAGATTTATGAACTTGTTCCCACTGACAGCCGACAGTGGTTAAGGTACGGCGTGTGTGTGTGCGTGAACATGCCGCCTAATTAGAAGATTTTAATTATCTGTTTTCAATCAGCTTCCATTGAGATAGTGATAATGCTGCCAGCAGCAGCACATCAGCATCAGCCTTCTTGTTTTCATTTTGGTTCCGCATATATTTTTTTTTTAAATTTTTTATTCTTAATTTTCTGTGTGTATCTTGACCGTTTAAGCCAAAATGTTATTGACATTAGTGCTGAGACGGTAAAGTAGATTTTCTAAGAGATTTTTCTTTTTTCAAAAGATAAATTTATCGATTTTTATAGTGGAATATTATATTATTTATTTATTATTTCTTTAAATAATTTCCCGACAACGCTGCCTCAACAACTCTGCCTGGTTAATTTAAACCAAAATACTGTTGACATTTCGCTCTGACTGAAAACTGGGCTGGTATATTTTTCGGCAAAGGTGTTTCGGGGCTCTGTGTGTTTTTGGTATCGCGGCCACGCGCACGCTGCCAATAAGCGCTGTCAAAGTGTCCCAAATCGATTAGAATTGATTTTGAAAGCCGCTGACAGGCCCAAACGGACCCGCGAGCAATCATCCTCGCTACAATAGGTCGCGGATTACAGTTGTCTGTCGTGTTCTATGGACTTGCACTCCCAAAACCCATTCCCGGTCCCTAAAACCCATCGCCAGTCCGTCCCTGGATCCGTGCCCAGCCAGATCCCTTCGTCCCCGGTTGCGTGTTTAAGGCCAAAAGGAGGCGATGTTGCTGTCATTGACGATTTATGTCAACTGCCGCGGCGGCACAATATTCAAATTCTTTGCATTCACTCATCACTTGTCGCCGGCTCGCCGCCTGTCCTCGCTCGCCGCTCCAGAGATGTCAGCCATGGGTGTGAGTCAAGGGGTGCACAGGACGCTTTTCGGGGGTCTCAAGTTCACAAAGGATTAATTAAAATTGTAAACAAGAAAGGATACTAAGTTCGGGAATTCGTAAACCCTTGCCGTTTACCATAGGATCATAACTAAGCTAAAAAAAAAGGTTTTGTAAACTTTCTTGGAGGATTTATTTCAAGAATATTTAATTGTTAGCTAACTTCCTTTGTAATGCAACTTAATAAATTAAGATTGGGCATTTGAGGCTGTTTTTAAATGTATTCATTTATTGAAAGATTAAAATACCATTTATTAACAAACGTTTTATAATTCCAATATTCTGGAAAAAGAACCTAAATCCCTTTCAAAAAACTAAGTTTGTTCATGCGCCCCTGGGAAACGACGACTGCTTTGAACTTTTAAATCGCTGAGCTGCAAAATAATGGGCACCGAAATACCTGACGAGGGTAGCTTGAGCGAAAGTTTAGACTAAAATTATATGACCAAACTCAGGAATATTTGATTAGTTTTAATGGCAAAGTTGTACAGGTCTTGTAGCAATTAATGTATAAAATATAGTTGTTTAAAAGGCCAAGGACATCCCTGACTTTGTATTTAAAGGATATCCTTCCTTTCTTAACTTAAACTTTCTAATTAAATTCAGTTGCTCAAGGACATTCATGACATTTTATTAAGAAAGGTTTACTTTAATAATCCTTTAAAAATTAATTCTTCATCATTTATATTATATTTTCTTTGACATTTAAAACTCGTTTTAAGTGGATTTTAGTGTAATATTTTTATTAGGAAACCTTACTTTGAACCTTACTTTCCTTCCCCCATTTTACTGTAAGCAAACCCACCCGCACAACTTTATAAACCACCCACTTGGGCGGCTGGACAAGGCGACGCTCATCTCCACCTAGTTAACTCGCAAATTGAATTCAAAATCAAAATTTATTTAACTCTAATGGATTTGGCAACCTGAGTGGTTGCCCCGCCCCCTCGGAAATAAGGGACTGTGGCCGGCGGCTGGCGGTCCTTCTTATCGGCTATCTGGCGGATACTGCATACTGCGGGATACTGAGATGCTGGATTCTGAATATCTGCGCGTTTCGCGCGTCGCCTTGATTTGACAGGATTCATTGTCTCCGCCACTTCAGCTCGTCGTCGTCGTCGTCGTCTTGGCCTGCTCCTGGCGAGGCTGGAGAAGGGCATCTGAGCTGGATGCGTATTGACAGTTTAAATGCGTCCATCACTTTGGCTGAACTCGGGGCCGCCGCCTGACGCTGACGGAATTCATTTAAATACATTTCGGCCCCAAGGGGCCAGAGATGGAGCCCACTCGCATCGTTGGCCCGGTGATTTAGGACACTCGAAAAAATAAAGAGTAAATACTAGAAAGGAATAAGGTCTAAGATTATTCAAGAAACTGTTTAGTCTAATTTAAAGTAAACTCAAACTAAATACAAATGAATACATGTTTAGTTATTACTTTATTAAACAAGATTTTTTAGAAGCCCAAATTTAAAATATTTAAATAAATATTTTAACCTTTAACTAAGATTTTCTCTGACTGCAGTGGGCAGTAAATTGGGTCGCGTCAGAGGCAATCGAATGGAATTTATAAGCGGCGCATTTTCGTGGCCTTTGATTGACTTGTGTCACTTTGTCTCATTTGTCAGACGAACGCCTTCGGCCGGCGGATGCCGGGATGGATGCCTCTGCCCGGATGCTCATCATCCCGCCACAGCAGCCCGCAGACCCGGATCCCTGGGAAAGCCCAACGATCCTGGCGCTTAAGTGTCAGGTGTCTCACTTTGGGCCACTCGATTGAAATGTTCGGCCGGATAATTCAGGGGGAATGGCAAAGGAATGGGATTGGGTATGGAAAGGGGAGTGGAAGAGGGGGAAGGGAGAGCAGTTCTTTGTGGCAACTAAATGACACGAGGCTGCATTCAAATGCCCATCAAGTTGTTACACAGTCGAGCGGGCAGCGCGTATCCTTTTGGGCAATATCCGGCCGCAAATCCCAACTCTCGAACGTGCGATTTATGACAGCTGAATGGTGCACTGGGACTGGGATTGGGCCAGCGGAAATGTCCTGCCTGCTAACCGGAGATATGTTTCATATCCGCAACAAGCTGGCCAACTAACGTGCGAGATTCCACAGTCACACTCCCATTCACACACGCCCAGAATCCCCGGTCCCCTCTCACCATTCACTCTGGAATTGAATGCCGACTGTGGCAGAGGACCCGTGACAGCCAAGATTTGTTTGTTGTGCCCATCCTAGTCCATCCTAAACCAAAAGGGTTCCATCTGATTGAGGCGGGGCTTTCATTGGCATGTCCTTCAATCCGCCTGACAGCCGCAAACTTTTCAGCCCAATCCCAAATACCCAGCTCCAGCTCCAGCCCCATCTTCAACCCGAATCCAACACCGATCCCAGATATTGTCTGATGCCACGGATTCTGCTGTTAACATGGCCATTAATAATTGCTTGCCGCAGAAGCGCTGCCAAAAAGTGTTCAAAGTGGTTGCCGCCTTTACGCCCCAAGGGCCAAGTGCAATTATTAACTGAAATGCGGCAATTGCATTGTTCAGAATGTCTTGAAGGCAAGTTCTTGGCCATTAAGGAGCCATTCGATAGCTAAAAACTTGGGAAATGGTATGGAAAATATTGAGAAATAAACTTAACAGAAGCTCTCTTAATTGATTTATTTTATAAAAGAATTTGATTATTAAATAATTAAAAAAAATAATTATCTTACTTAAAAATGTAGTTGTAGGAATATAAATATTTTAGTATTCGAATTTTAAGTTCGTCAGTTAATATCCCAGTTTTATTCTTTAGTTTCCTGCCGCACCTTTTCAGCCACAAATAAATTTAGCATAAAAGAATTAACATATCAAGATCAGACAAATGAAGAGAATACGAATCTGGCTTGATTTCGATAATGTTTGACCCCCAGTCGTCGAAGCCGACAACTTGTTGCAATTATGATTGCACCACAAGTTCCTGTGGCCAGCTGGCTGGCCTACCGATCTGAGATCCAAAATTTCCAAGTTTTCGATCTTGGAACGCCCAGAGGTGTAGCCAGCTCGATGGCAAATTGAAAGGCAAATGCAGCCGAAAGACGCCCCCAAGCAACACGCCCATGCGATCTGTATGAGGTTGCAGAAATGCACCGAGAAAAATTGTTTATGACTTGAGAAGTTCTTGGATTTATATTTAATTAATTAAATAAATTCCCCTTCGTACCCTTCGTATTATAATTTTAGTCAGAAGCTTGCAGCGCAGTAAAACATGTTAAAACATAATTAAATACTTTTTTGTATAAAGAAAAATATTAAAAAATTTAATTTACTTTCGTGACACCTGTTCCACCTTTACATCTTTATTTTAAACTATCTTTCCGAGGCTTAAATGTTTTTTTTTGCCTGTGTCTTGAACCTGGAAGCTTTGGTATTTGCCACAATTGCCTGGCACTTTGTAACTGTCGGCGGCTATTAAGCGACTCATTTTTCGCCCGGCCTCCGCTATGTGGGCAACTTCATGTAAATTCGCCAGTGGCTACCGCTTCGAATTTGGATGCGAATTCAGATTCGAGACAGAATCCCCACTCAGAGGCAGTTACAGCTGCGGCAGCTGTGAGATACATAGTTACAAGCCCAAGGAAGGCGAGTTGCGTAATTTGCTGCGGAGGGGGGAGAGAGCCAGCCTTTGAGCGGCAGAGTTTTTGATTTCCTTCAAATTGGCCAGCTTGGCACAATCAAGCGGGCTAAAAAGCCGAATGCCGAACGCCGAAAGCAGAAAGGCCAATGGCCATTGGCCCCTTTGAATTGAATTCAAATTTCAATGCAATTTTGCATATCCAAGCGCATTATAGCCGCCTGCCGACTTACTTCCCAGCCGAGACTCTTCAGTCTTCAGCTCTCAGTCTCAGTCTCTCCGCTCGGCACAAAGCCTATTGAACTGTGGGCCACTTTCCGTTTGATGTGCCGCCAGTTTTAGCCTTTAGCCAGCTTTTGGCTTTTAACTTTTGGCCGCAGTCGGTTCGCCTTTGTGTCCTGACGGCCGCCATTTTGGTCCGTTGCGCTCGGCTCAATCTCAACTGCAACTGAATTACGCAGAATGGATCTGCCAGGGAGATGGGGGCATCAGATGCACTGCGGGAAAATTAGGAACAAAATATGAACTTAAAGTAAGTAAATTCAGTATAAGTTTGTGTAAAAGAGCTAAAAGGTCTTTTAGCCAAAAGACTATAACATAAAAGCCACAAAAGCTGATCAAACTTTATTACATTTTTTAGAGGAAAGGGTTCTGAATGATATGTTTTCTAAATATATTTCATTTAAAATATAATTAAATTCTCTAATAAAAGATTATTCTAAATTTAACTATAACAGTAAATAATCTTTTTACCTTCAGCAAATCACAGTAAAAAGTCATAGAAACACATCATTAAAATATATCTTTAAAATATTCTAAAATTCTCTAATTTTCTTTTTGTAACCTATGTATAAATAATCTTATTTTTAGCTTAAATATTTTTTAAGAATTATTTCCCAGTGTCTTACGGAGAAGGTGGATGCAACTAAGCTGCCCAGCAAGATGGACTGAACGTCAGAGGCACTGCGACATCAAGCCTGGGATTCGGGATTGCGACTGGGCACTGGGATTGCGTTTTCGGGGCCTCTGCGGATTGGGGAGCCTTGCCTTGGCTGGGTTCGGCGCTTTTTTATTCGTGGAATCAGAATATTGACATTTTTTCAACAGCGACGGGGCGAAGAACATTTGCTACATTTCGCTGGCTCCCAGTGTTCGGTTCGGCTTAGTTCCTGGCCGGGAACTGAGCGAGAACAATGGCCAAGATGTGCCAGAGTGGGCAGGCATCATGTGGCGACGACAATCGCATCAGGCCCCATCCTCTAGCCTCTGTACTCCAGCCTCCATCCTTCGTTTCCCAGTGTCCCTGCAGCCTGATTGCAATGAGATCGGATCGGAGCACTTGGCTTTTTGGTTCCGCTTTCGGCCTCGTTTAATGCCGCCAATTGAGGGAAGCAGCTTCTTGGCCAGAATTGGGGGAGCGACAGAGATGGAGCTGCAGAGATCTGGGCTCCTCCTGTTCCTGCTCCTGTAAGTGTCCCCCATCAGGTGTGTGGGTTTGTGTTGTGTTTTTGGCTTCGTTTGCCGAGAGGGTTTAGTCTTTTGGTTTCCTGAAATCAGCTACTTTTGTTAAGATTTTTATAAGTAACTATAAGATCTTAATATAAATAATATTATTAGTTACGGAATTATTACACTTTTCTTTTCTGACTAAAAATAAAGGTTTATCGTACTTAAATCATATTTAGAATCTGTAAATTTTGAAAGGAGAGTTTTTATTTGAATTTAAAGTTCGGTTTTAATTATTAGCTTTAAATATTTGTTTATTTATTAAGAACCCTTGTATTTTTATATTTAAATATCCCCTTTTCCCAAAATAGTAGCGTGCAACCTGGCAATTGCCGACAAAAGTACAGGGGACACTCTGCAAACGAGAAAACTTTGGGCATCATCGGCAGCCATCTATATCTACCTATATGTCTGGGGATCTGGAAGTTGCAACAACCGCGGTGGCTACCGCCAGGATGCGATGGAATGGATGCTGCGCTGGTCAATGGAGTCATGTCCATGTTATAAGCACTTAATCTGATCGGAGAAGCCTTTGTTTCTCCGCCGAGGTCTCTTCCTTTGTTTTTCTTAGTTTTTATTTTCATTTCCTTACCTGTTTTTTTTTTGCTATATCTGCTGATTTGGCTGCTAAATTACTTGGCGACTTTTGGCCGAGACTTTGGAACTAATTTGTTGATGGCCAACGGTTTTTGCATCAATTAAAAGCCTTTGACTGAAAGCCTTCAAGCCATCGATTCCGAATGCGAACCCTACTCAAGATGTCTATCTGTCTAGGGAGTTCCTTGGGGATCTGGGATCTGGGACTCCTGATTTCTGCCTTGGGAGAGGAGGCAGGATGTTGAGGAAGTCGTAAATCGACTAACAGTTGCCCCGCTCCCTCCCCGTTTTTATTAGTATTAATTTGTGTCTGGCTGCGTTCTCGTTTCTTTTTCTGTAGCTCTTTTTTTGTGTGTTCTATATACAAACTGCGGTAGGTTAATGGCTAACTCAAGTGGCCAAAGAAATGCTTTCACTTTTGGATTGCTACACGGATCTGGATTTGGATTTGAGTTGGTATTTTGGACCACACACTGCCACCAGTCCTATGTGTCACACATATGCACTGAGGGAAATAATTAAGAGATGTGAAAATATGGAAAATCTTTATAAGAATTTAAATATATATTAAAGAAAATAAATAAATATATTTTTAATACTTTATACAACTAGAAAAAGCCTTTATCTAATATCCAAAATAAATCCATCAAGTTAAAGACTCATCATAAATCACTGTCATAAAATTGTAAGTACCTTAATATATTTCTTAACTAGACACAGAGTTATTGTAGTTATAAAAAATGTCAAAAATAATTATTTTAAATTTTAGTTGTAACCAATTTCTCCCTGTGCAGACACACACACATATATAAACACACAGTCTATCAAAATATTTAGAGAAAGGCGAGAAAGGAGATCGTTTTTGTCAGGGTCGCAGGCCAAAGTGAAAGCGGTAGTCAAATTTTTATAGATGCCCAGCGGGAACCATCCACTAATCCCCCCGTTGCCTTCTCAACTTCAGTTTGAGATACTTTACGCCTGCCACAGATATACTCTGTGATCCTCCGATCCTCAGAGCCACGGACACATATCCTCACAATTGACTTTTGCGGCCGATGAACAAAGGCAAATCCGCTGCGACAACTGCGACATCGACAATGACAGACGTCTTGCTGGCCTTTGGCGCATTATTTCACTCTACGGCGTCCAGCATTTGCATACACACGGCTAAAACCAAAGGCAGCAATCCCGATACCAGAAGGCACAAGGCAAAAACGGCTAAAAGCCGCTTGGCCATTTCGTCATGCTTGATTGTTGAGTGCCTCCTTTTATGAGCTGATCTGGCCGACTCCGTCTTCGACTCCTGGAAATTCGTAGAAAACGCCACAAGACACATTGTATGCCGGCACAGTGGTCGCCGCATAGGGCCAAAAAGTATATTAAACCAGATCAGGTCACCGGGGTGTTATTAGCCGATTACGCAGGCCCAATCGCCCGGAAAGGTGCCATCTCTGCCGAGACAAAAGATTGAGATGTTGCAGCTGCAAATGCAAATTATTGTGTTGGGTCTTAGCCAAAGCGGATTTTAGATATAATTTTACTGAGGTTTGCTGAGGATTCTTTCTGCCAAAAAATATTCATTAAATATTAATCACATTTTATTTTAAATTTATATATTCTTTAAATAAGTAACATAATTAGATAATAATTTGCAGTCTAGACAACTATGGAATTTATACCTTTCTGTTTTATTTAGGTTCAACATTGATGTTTAATTATATAAAGAAATATCCAATACACATTCTAGCAAGTTTTTTTTATTTTCTGTTAAATTTTAAATCATTTTTTAAAACTAATTTAAAGGGTAGTACTTATACTTCCGATTTATAACTTAAGTAACTGCCTTAAACCACTGTATTTTTTTAGCTTAGTATATGAGTATATAGTATGCTCCCCGCCGCCTTCATCCAATTGCCCAAATAAGGTGCCACAATTGCAGCAGCCGCTGTGGCTTCTGTTTGTGGCTATGTTGCCACCGTTGCAAGTTGCAAGTTGCAGCAAGAGATATTGCTGAAACTGAAACTGAAATCGAGCCCGAGCCCAGAGAGTCTGTGCCGGCAAGTCTTTTGTTTTTGATGAATGATTGCAATTTATTTGTATTGTTGCATTGCTGGCATTCATCGCCAATTGCATTTTTGATTATGTGAACTTATTTCCGCCGACCAAAAGGCATCAAAAGGCATTTTGCCGACGATGCAAAACACTCGATTTCCCCTTCATATATTTCAATATATCCCGATCCCTTACGATGAAACTGTTGCCCAGAAGTATTAGTACGAGTACGAGTATTCGATTCAATTCGATTTGGCGGTTGCCGTTGTTTGTTTATTTATTTACATTTGAAAGTCCGCCAAGCTTCTAGCGCGCTGTTTGCGAGGCTCATGTTGTTTTTAAGTGGTGGCGCCAATGGCCAAAACGGATGGAATGGGTTGGCATTAGAGCCGGAGGAGACTCCTGCTACCCCAAATGCACAAGAAAAAAATATTTAAAAATAAAACAAAACAAAATTTTGAAGAGAATTTAAGTCTCCTACTACATACATATAACTATAAATTTCAGAAAATATACACAAAATTATTCAATACATTAAAAGTTCACTCTCTACATAAATTCAAGGCTATGTGGACTTTTCCAAGACTATTCTTTGGCTTGTGAAGAATTCTTGTATTATTTATTTAATTTAAAATGTTTTCCATACAAAAAGAAACTCATTTCTCAGTGCACTCCACAAAATGGAACGCCCTGCATTGGCTGCATTGTTTAAACATAAATTTTTCATTTTTTTAAATCAATAAAGCTAAAAGCGCCAGCCCAGAGCCCAAAGCCAAACAACGCCACGAGACCCGGGAAAATGATATTTATACCACACACTCTCACCCCTGATTCGGTTGTGTATTTGTGTTTCTAATTGAGCTTGACTGAAATTATATAAATAAACAAATCGAAATTGAAATCCAAATCGAAATCGAACAATTCCATTTGCAGCATATAGCCTCTGCTCGTCATCGTCGCTTGCTTCTTGATTTTTTTGTGGCCATCATTTTGGGGATGTGGAGATCTTGGTCTTGTGGCAAACATAAACACACAACTGCTACAAATTAGCCAAGAATACGCAGCCCTTCGAACATGATGGATTTGCTGATCAACTGACGAGACGAGACGAGACGACTGCTTCTTCGTCTGGCAGCCTCAGAATGTTTAATTTCAAGTCATATATCTCCGAACGAGTTGGGTTTCTCACTGGCTGTGTTTAGTTTATGGTTGTCAATGGGCTATTTGTCATTGGGTCAACGATGAATTGGCTGGAAATCGTTTGGAATAAACCAGAGAGTAATGATTAGGATCTAGAATAGTGTCAAAATCTGTAAAGAAACCGAACTAAGCGAGTTTGGCTCATGGGTTCAATGTAAATTATTCATTTCATATTTTTGCTGATATTGAAAATTAATAAATTAAAATTTTTGAATAACAATTTTATGAATATTAGTTAACTGAGTTTGATTTTGATTTATGGTTTAAAACAAATCTCTTTAGTCTGCTTTAAAGTATTTTTCAGCAAATATTAAATGGGAATAATATGTAAATTTATAATATATAACAGCACAATCATTAATTACTAAAAGTTGCATATATTTAATAAAAATTATAATATTTATTTATTTAATTAACTATTAAAAAAGCTATACGATTTTTTAAACTATTTAAACTATTTTTAACTAGTCAAAAATACGTGAAATCCTTACATAAAGGCGCTTATTAATACATTTAAATATTATAAAAATAGTTCAGATTTTTAAATTATTTCTTATACCCAAAATGAATTACTATCAATACATTTTCTTATTTTTAAACTCTTAGAAAATAATTATTAGGCATTCTAATACGTATCTTTAACCCACTCAGATATCATAATTAAAGCCTTCTTCATGACTTGAAATTATGTCTAAAACCTATCATATTGAAGTCACACTCGACTTTTTATATTTTCAACCACAGAATTCGCCGACCTCTTCATTGCCACTCAAAGTTCAGCAAACTCTTTCGCAGACATATCACTTTTGATGGCAATTAACTGTCAGCCGTGTACTTGATACTGGAAAATATATATAGAAAATATAGGGGGAAAAATACCAGTCGATTCGCTGGTGAAATGCCATAATCATAGCGTAACGTTTATATGAGCAATTTATCAATTTTTCAGCGCCAGGGCATTTATCAGATAATTGCTGTTTACACACAAACGCACACACACTCTCACGTAAAACAACAACTGGGGCCAAAGAGAAAACCGCAAAATCATCAGTTGTTGTTACTTGAGGCCACGAAATTGCAATAACAATAAGAACGGGCCAGTTAATTGGCCCAGAGAGCGGCTAACTGACAGCCAAATTGCCATATCGCATTGCAGTTTTGTTGGTTACACACAGCCGCAGGCTTTGAGCCAACTTGAGTGCACCTTGCCCCTCTGCCTGTCAAAGGCAATTCAAATTGGCTCAAAAGTAGATTCTTCGATATAATTTGGTTGGGCTTGGCGGTCGAGTGATTTTGTTTTAAGAAAAATTTATGAAAATCTAAGGATTTGATTTGTATTAGTCATAGAAATAAGTAAAAATAAGATATTTTGGACAACTTAATTTGTATATCCTGCAGGGTATTAAAATAATATATTCGGTGAGGAAGTCATTTCCGACCCCATAAATCATATATATTTTTGATCAGCATCAACAGCCGAATCGTTTTAGCCATGTCCGGAGCAAAATAATTTTTTAGCCATTTTTCCATTTGTCAAAAATTGGCCAAAATTTGAATTTAAAAAATCATTAAATTTAGTAAGCAGATTTATTAGCCTTGTAAAAACTAACACATAAACGCTTTCCGAATGACATTTAAAGCAGTTTTGGCTTAGTTATTAAATTTTTAAGATTTTATATTCCCAAAAATCCTTAATATCCTTAACCAATGTTTTAATAATGTTATTTAAAATCACAGACTAACATTTCCCTATACAATTTATAATTTAACTCAAAGTTTTCATTATTTACCACAAATTAATTAACTAAATAAATAAATTGTTGGCTAAAAGAGTATTTAGTTGAACTTAAAATACTTAAGAAAACCCTAAAAGACTAGTACTTCCATATGAATTTCATGACTCGCAATGCTCCTATTGATCTATTAATAATATTATAATTTATTTCACATTAATCCCCCCGAAAACAAGAGCATTTGATTGGCTTTAAGCGACTGAAAAGGTGGATATTTGATGTGATTTAATGCGAATATTGATCTCCACTTGTTGCTCGCTGGGCTTTTCATGAAAGCGCCGCTTCGTTGGCCTCCCATTCGTCGGACGAACGCAAAGTGTAGAGTTGCCACGCCCCCTTTTCGGGGATTCAACCAATGGCAGCCGTCGCCATATTTGAAAAGAGACGGCCATATTGGGGGCGAGAGCGAGAGGCAGCACAGCCACCACCGAAGTGCAGCTATGAATTTTCTCCACTCTCCAGTGGGTACGCCTGACCACCGCTTGGGGGCGCTGCTCTCGTCAATTAACCCTGAAAAATAAACAACAAAAAAAGTGGTAATAAAAATAAGGTAATAAAAAGCCACGTGGGTGTAGATTACACACACACATTTTGTTGCCCCCTGCGAGCCATGAGAGCGCGGGGGTGTGACCGAAAAAAGAAATGCTTGGCGAAAATATTTAAGTGCTGTCAATCAAAAGCGTTGACAAGCCAACTCCAGTCCTTCCCCCTTCTTACCAAAAAATACTTGCCAAGTTTATTTTGCAGCCTGTTACGTGGGGCATTTTAAAATTAACTACTTGAGATGTGTTTTGAGCGATAAGAGCGCTTACACGAATGCTTACCAGCCCGATGATTAATTACCCCAGCAGCAGCAGCAGCAACAGCGGCGGCGGCAGCAACAACAAAAACGCCTAGAATATGGCAGGCAGCTGGGTTTCCTTATTGTTTTACCTTCTTCTCTACTTGTTTTTAAATATTTTTTTGTTGTATTATTTGGTGGTCTCTCCCTCTAGGGCCCCGTCTAAATTAACTTGCTAGCCAACAGCCAACGGGCGCGATGCAGGGCATTGCAGCAAATGTCTTTGGCAACATGACGACAACGTTAAGGGCCCCGCCAAAGACCAGGCCAAAATGGCCTTTAGAGGGCATTCGTGGCATGCAAAAAATGTTACGCCATTTACAAAGGCAGGGGGCACTTAGGTCGGGTAGACGTGACTACGTAACTACCCCGAAAAAATAGGGTCAACACTTGGCGTTCAAGAGACGAGAAGTTGACGAGAAACGGTGCCGGTTTTTGGTCCTCAAGGGAAGGTTTTAACTGATTTAAGGGAAATTTTAGTTTGCAACTATGTTCCTTAAATAAAATACTATATAAAATAATTCAAAAGGGCATTGATAGCTTCACTACTTTGATTTTTAAATAATTTATCAACCTTCCTTTCTTAGGTTTCTGTGAAGTTTTTAAATTTTTTTCAAAGCCAGAAATCTATTTTTGTAAGTTATTTTTATAAAATTCAAAAAAATATTTTGGTTCAGTTTTTATATAGAAACGATAATTTCCTCATCTAAAGAGAACTTTAATTTTATTATATATTTCTTAAATAAAATAAATCTTTAAAAAATAAATATAGTATTGACAGCATACTTATTACTTTAAATTTAGACATTTTATCAAACTTAAAAGAGAATTTTCTTTATAATTTTAAGTTTTTTATCAGCTTCGTAGATACTTTCTTTATGTTTATTCAATTAAACCCGATCTATTCCGCTCCTGGTGGCCAAGACTTGTGGCCATTGTTGCGTGGCGAAGGCTCATTGGCCCAAGTCGAAGCCCAGGCCAGAAACCAAGCCCCGACGGAACCCCATTGAGAGACCGAATCGAGGGGTATTCGTGGGGGTATCAGTGGGGTCCAGCACCCCAGTGGCATAACTCAAAAGAGCGCGCACACCGTTAGCTGCGAAAATTGCATTTGCATATGGACGCAAACAAAGCACCGACAGACGAATAGCAAATGTGGCACAAAAAATAGAGAACACCACGTACTGCACCCAGTTTACAGCAATCGGCAGTTGCTGCTATAAAGGTAATGGTAATGGTAATGGAGAAGCCTCCGCCGAATCGGGGAGGTATAATGGAGGCAATGCCGGGCCTAATGGCACTGGTAATGGTAGCTAGCATGCATGGCATATAGGAAATGCAAAGATTACCATCTGAAGTCGCGGGGGGAAATGCAATGTAGAATGGAAATGAAACGAACGACCCAGGGAACGACACAATGGCCGGCGGAAGTGATAAATTAAAATTATTTTTCGCAAGATTTTCCCCCAATCAAAAAAGTCTAGTTTTTGCCTCCATTTCGGTTTGAGTTTTTGCTCCATCGACCCAAGGCGAGTTGAGACGCTTTGATTTGATAACAGAACAGAAAATGCCAAGAGTTGGGCTCGTTTTTCCGCCTTTCGCAGTTTTGTTGCGTTGCGTGTATGTTGCATGCAACATTTCTGAAATATTTTTATGCACTGTCGCACAGACATGCCGGCTTGACCAATGGAACATTGTTTTCCTTTCTGTTTTTCCAACCAATTTCCGCCCCGCCTTACGGCTTTCCGCTTTCCACTTTTTAGCGGGAGGAAAACTTTGCCAAGAAATTTTGGTATTTCGAAAGTATTGTGTGATGGAAACGAAGAATACGCAAATTTTGCCAAACAATTTTTATGTCGAAAGATAGTTGACTGCAAATTTAAAAGAATTTTTAGTTTGAACAAAATTAAGGGAAACTTTAAAAGAAGGATTCGAATAGAGTATGTAACCTGAAATTTTTCTTATATTGGAGTACATTATGGGCTTTAATCTAATCTCTTCAAGAAATCTTATCATATAAAAAATATTTTATGACAATGATAAGGCATAAATGATCAAGCAACTTAAATTTCATTTTATAT
>JAEIIJ010000630.1:0-46208 GCA_018904815.1 Drosophila ogumai
TAAAAAAAAAATCTTATAGAAATATAATATATCAAAATGAAACAATTGTTATTATTAATTATTTAATTATTACTTGAGTTATATCCCAAACTGAGAAAGTAACGTATTTTTGCAAATAATTACATATTGATTTAGTAATTTAGATGATTTTGCAAAATTTCCCCTAAAAGATAATATCTAAATACCTTTACTGTTTCATGTTTCTCCATCTCTTTCCTTACCGCATTGGTAAAGGCAGATTCCTTTACAACAATTCCCTGGCTCTCTTGCATTCTATCGCATTTTTTACCTAAAAAACCTCTCTTTTCTAGATAAATTTACATGAACGCTGGCATTTTATTGGTCGAGAAAAAGCAACCGAAAAAAAAAACGGGAAACGGACCGAAAAACAAGCTGCCTGAGCTACCGAGTTTCCCAAGCAGAGAGCATTTTCCGGTAAAAAGGGTCGCTAAAAAACAGGGGGTTGGTCCAGCCACCACCACCACCGTTTGTTTGTTCGTTTTTTAAGAGAGCCAAAGACTTGGTGAGATCGGTTTTTTAAGAGCACTACGGAGAGGGTTGCGGAGATGATTTCAACGATTTTTGCTATATTAGCTGGAGGCCGCGGAAGAGTTGAGCCAGTTTGAGCCTCGCAGCCGAACTTTAAGGATCGATCGTGGCAGACAAAGTCGAGAAATCTGAGTGCTGAGTGTTGCAAAAGGAAAATCGAAAGAAAATCTTAAAGAAATAAGAATCTGCAAGGATTCTTCGAACTTTATAACCAATCGTGCTGTGCCGTGCTGTGCTTTACACAAAATGTCCAATCAAATGGAGTTTATTATGCAGCTCTACATGATGAACTTGCTGCAGCAGCAGCAACAGCAGCAGCAGTTGCAGCAGCAACAGCAACAACAGCAGTCGCTGGCCGGATACACTTACACACAAAACGAGGATATTTCCAGCAGCACTTGCCTGCAGCAGCAGCAACAAGAGCAGCAGCAATACGAGCATCCGCAGCAACTCCAGCAGCAGCCAGAACTCTTCAAGACAAGAACGCACAAACGAATTAGCTCGCAAAACACCAACTGTAGTAGTAGCCGTAGTTGTAGTCCCAATAGTAATTTGATTGCTTTTCAACAACAACAACCACATTACACAGCAGCCACACCCCCCACACCTAACACCCACAACAACAATCTGGTTGGTCAGATGTTGCTCAACACCCTGCCGCCGCTCACTCAGTACATGTTGCATCAACACCAGCAACAGCAGCAGCAGCAACATTTGTTGGCAACATCGAACCTCCTACTAACACCCAAAAATACGCCCAACAACTCAATGGCCTCGAATGCCGAACAGTTTACCACAAATAATTTTCTGCAATCCTCCACAGTGACATCCACGCCAATCGAGAAGCCAGCAACACCAGCAGCAGCAGCCTCAGCATCCTTAGCAGCAGCAGCAGCAGCAGTGACAGGATCTGCTGCGGGTGAAGGCAACCTTTCGGCGGTCACAATCAAGTTTGAGCAGCGATTTGCCGATGACGAGGAGAACGATGACAAGCCGCTGTCCAGCCTCAACAGCTGCAGCTCCTCGGGCATGGCCAGCAACAGCACCAATGCCAGTTCCGAGAAGCTGCTCCTGCTGTCGGGCGTCCATCCGCTGGAGTCAACCTCGGATAGCGTTGACTCGCCCAGCATGGTAAGTGATCGAAGAGTAAATTTATGATTACACATTAGAAGGGTTCTTAAAAGTTCATAGATATTTATTCAACATTTTAGAAGACAATCAATGAGATTAAAAAAATAAGTATTTAATTATCACACAGAACTCTTCAAAATATTCAATTGCTTCATTAGTTGTCTCATTTTACTTCGATTTCCCTTATTCATTTTTTGGGGGTATATCCCACGCTCTGTCCGTGTAATTTGAGAGACAAACATGAACCGATTCGTGATCTTCGAGCTTTGAGTGTGAGAGTAAACAGAAAAAGATCGCGGGATTCCAAAGAAAACAAACAGCTGTGTCGGCAACGCGTGGGTTCCCGGTTCCCTCGATCGCTGACCAGCTGTGGGCACCAGGCTGTCTGAGAAACCAAAGCGACCAAGCTGAGAATATATAATAATATGTAATTCCCTTCCCTTTTCCCCCCTCTTATGCAGTACACGCCCGTGAAGCAGCCAGCGGACTCATCGTACAACATCACCACACCCGTCGAAAGCGAACTGACCCCCACAACACCCCAGACCCAGACCACGTCCCTACTGACGCCCCCGTCCAGCGAACAGAGCAAGAGCCTGGTGAGTCTCTCGGCCAGCGGTTTGGATGCTCTCCTCCAGAGCGAGGAGAGTCTGAAGAATCTGCGCAAGGTTTCTTCCTATCTGGAGTGCGAGAACGCACTGTGCCGGCAGGAGAATCTGCGGGAACACTTCCACTGCCACGAGGAGCCCTGCCAGGGCAAGATCCTCAGCAAGAAGGACGACATCATCCGGCATCTGAAGTGGCACAAGAAGCGCAAGGAGAGCTTCAAGCTTGGCTTTGCCCGCTTCTCATCGGCGGACGACTGTGCTCCGGCCTATGGAGAGGGATGTGCCTACAACTGGAAGCAGACGCACTACCACTGCATCTACGAGCACTGCCCGAAGGTGTATGTGAGCACCAGCGATGTCCAGATGCACGCCAACTTCCATCGCAAGGACTCCGAGATCGTGAACGAGGGCTTCCGACGGTTTCGGGCGCACGAGAATTGCCGCATAGAAGATTGCCCCTTCTTCGGCAAGAAGATATCCCACTATCACTGCTGCCGCGAGGGGTGCAATCACACCTTCAAGAACAAGGCTGATATGGGTAAGTTTACTCCCCACTCTTTTTTATCAGAAATCCATTGCTAATCCTTGTGTTATATATTTTTCTCTTTAGACAAGCACAAGACCTACCATCTAAAGGACCATCAGCTGAAGATGGATGGCTTCAAGAAAATCCTGAAGACCGAGGTGTGTCCCTTTGAGGCCTGCAAGTTCTCCACCGTCTGCAATCACATCCACTGCGTTCGGGAGGGCTGCGACTACATCCTGCACTCCAGCAGCCAGATGATCAGCCACAAGCGAAAGCACGACCGCCAGGATGGCGAGCAGGCCTACCAGCAGTTCAAGTGCAAGCAGGAGGATGTGGGGGAGTCCTCGCTGGACGCCACTCCCCTGCAGCAGCAGCCCCTTGGCGTGTCTCAGTCTCAAATGGGCCAAGCAAGTTGTAGCAACAATTCTTCCACTCCGCTCTCATCCCTCTCCGCCGAGCATTTTCTGTCCCGCAAACGTGGAAGGCCTCCAAAGAAAATTGTAAGTATCCTTAACACATAACATATATCTTGTTAATTATTTCCTCAACTAAATAATGTTTTTATATCTTATAATTTACAGCAACTCCCAGCTGATGCTCAGGAATCCGAGGCCAAGCGTGTCAAGGTCGAGAACGAGTCCTCCAACCCACCACCTTCCCTGCTTCTGCCCCCGTCCCAGCCCGTTGCCCACCCGTTGGCTAATGGACTCTTCCCTGGTCTGCTGCCCGCCGCGGCTGCTCCTGGAGTGGACCCCACTGCCCCCAGCAACTTCCAGCTGACCCATCTGATGGCCCTGTTCCAGCTGCAGAACCCGCTCTTCTACCAGAACCTCTACCCGGGAGTGACCCAGCAGAACCCGACCATGCTGGGGAACCTGGCAGCGCTCAGTGCCGCTTCAGCAGCAGCGGCGGCGGCAGCGGCGGCGAATGGTGTCCAGCAGCCGAAGGCGGAGTTTAGCTTTAAGCCCGAGTTCAAGGAGTAGAAAGGATGTCTGTCCCCAGGGTAGTTTGTAAATAGCAAGATGGACAGACGGACAACAGACGACGCCTCTTTAGCTGGGTTGGACTAGGTTCTTTCGGGGCTTAAGATAGGACCAGGACACGACATCCTTCTACCCTCCCTAAAAGCCAACTCAGCCGCACTTTGTGAAGCTTCTCAAGTCTTTAATCAAGGTGCTGCTGAATTGGCTTTTGTTTAGATTAAATTTTTCGAGTGCCACATTAATTTCTAAAATTTTCAGCCAGCTTAAATAAATAAAAGAAGAAATTCTTCGACTTTAGTTTGACTAAAACTGTGATGTTTCCTTAGGCTTGACTCCTCTTGAAATCAATAGGCCGGACATAGGGTAGATAATAAGCTAGTAACATAGCAATATAAGCATTCCATTGTGTGATATACTAACAAATAATATATTGATAGTTGTTTTAAAATTAAGACAATGTTATAATAAAGATTAAGTGAAGGCTAATTCCTTTTAACTAAACAAAAATCCCCAAACCTCAATAAACTAACGCAAACTGTCTTTAAACTGTACTTAAATAAAAAATACAACCTCTTGTTATTATTGGAATTAATTGTTGTTATTTGTATTATTGGGTGAGATTTGGGATTAAAACAAAATTATTTTAATTGAATCGTTCGAAATAATTGAGGGTAATTAAGCAAAATGCAGAATATTAAATGAGTTTATGTATGTTCCTTATTTATACCAGGTTTCCGTAGGGTAAATGGATATTTATGGCAACCGAGAGGCATTTTCGATCAGCATTACCAGTCGAGTCGACTTAGCCAAGGCCTTGTGTCCGTCCGTATAAAGCAACACATCTCTGAGACTATAAAAGCTAGAGCTGGAGCTAGAGTAACCAAAGGTTACTAATTTATCTTTCACCGAAGATATACATATGCAAGGTACTTCGCTTACATATAACTTAGTCCGTGGGAATGTGAAGAGTACTGATGTCCGTATTCTTTGTAAACATAAGAAAACATATAAGCATTTAAGAGCAACAAAATCAGTAAAAGTCAATAAATATCTTCAGTTTCTCATTTGTCATTTCTTCTTATTTAAGATAATTTTATTATTTTTTTATTAAGAAAAATAATGTTTTATATATATATGTGTTAGTATTTATATCAGATACCAGAACTGATATTTTTGGTTCCTTATAAAATATGCTTATTTATGATAATTTGAATTATCTAAAACATGGTATGTTCTTTCCATTTTCAGAGTTTAATGCCCGATAGCATAATTCATCCTTGGGAATCGAGCCAGAAGAATCGTTTGAGCCAAGCAAAACAAAAGTAGAAAACAGTTCTCATCGGACTGCGAAGTTTTGTTGTTTTGTGTTGGATTGCAAGTCCATAGTCTATGGTGTTTGCCCCCGAAAATGTGCAGCTCCTGTAAAGACACTAAGAACCCACCAAAGATATAATAATATACCACAATCCGAATTGATTAAATAATTTTTGACTTTATTACTGTTTTCATGTAATTTTTGTTGACTTTACTCATATTCTAACACAAATCAGCTACACAAACTCCGGACGCTTGACAGAAGCGGGCCCGGCTAAGCAATAATAAGTAATAAGTACTTAACACAGAAGCAATTATTATTTTGATTTTGCCTTAACTTGTGGTTCATATACGATAAGCACGTAAACAATTCATACAATCCAAATACCGTAATTATAAGTATAATGAAAGAGATTTCCAGAAATTTGTTTCCTATTCAAGAACAATGTACAAGCAAATGTCATCGGAATTGATTTTATACATTAGGTTTCTGACTCTAGTTTACATAGATTGCAAAGCAAAACCCTGGGAGAAATGTACAAATATATAACTAAACTAAGCATAATAGTGTTACGAACTAAATGGTGTCTAGAACTAAAGAAACACGAAAATCAACAAGTACAAGCTACTAAGTAAATTCGTTAAGTACGTAAGGTAGGGTCAATGGTAAGAGGGGGGAAACTAAAACAAGCTAAACTGCCTTTGATTTGGGTTTTCTGTGCCTAAGGTTATAAGCTTCGAGTTTGATAAAAAACCTTGAAAAAGCATTATCCAATTCCACATCTTATAAGCATATAGACTCGCCCCATATACTGGGCGATCCTTTGTAACGATTGCGTAACTTTCGGAGCAATATATTTATATGGCAACATTTTGTGCGCGCCTCGAAAACGAAGTACTTAGTTGTATCTTATAGGCTGGAGTTAATGGTATCTAAGCCGCAACATAGGAGGTTATGAGTAGCGTGGGGGTTCGGTGTTCAGTGTTGTTTCAAACTGCTGTGATCCTGCCCTAATCGCGATAGAATCCACGGAGCAGCTTGCCGATGAATCAGAAACGTTAGCTGCGACCGGTGGCCGTTGCGGTGGCCTGCGGCGGCGCCAGTTCCACGGGCACCGGAGCCACTCCCACCATCGTCGACTCCGTGCTGGACTGATGCTGCACACCGCCCAACGCTATGGCGCGCATATGGTGCACGGGACGAATGGACTTGAGCTGCGTGGTGCCCTTGAAGCGGACGTTCACATCGCCACCGACCATGCTGAGCGGATGCATGGCCTGCGGCTCCTCCTTGGCCTCCTCCCGCGGCAGCATAGCAGCCGTTGTCATGGCCGGCGGCACCTGCTCCATATGCGCCGGCGAGGGTGCCGTGGTAATGGCCACGCCGTAATTCTGGCGCTGGGCCAGCGGCGAAAGCGCCGGCGGTGTTGTCCGGTAGCCCATGCGACTGAATATGCTGCTGCCGCTGCTGTTGCTCGCCGTGCTGGGCGGGCTGAGGGGTGTACCCACACCCGAGTCCACCTCCAGAGGGCTCTTGATGTTCGCCACGAATTTGTCCACATGCTCGGGCAGCTTCAGCTCGTTCAGCTTGGTTTGCATGACGGTCTGGGCGCTGGCGCTGTCCAGGAGACGATTGGGTCGCGACGGTGGCGTCGGCGATGCCGCCAACTCGCTGGTATTGGAGGACTGGTGGCCGTTGAGGCGGTGCTGCTGCTGCTGCTGGCGCAACTGCTCAAAAAAAGGTGTCTTCTCCTTCTTCTGCTTTTGTGGCGAACCATGTTCGTCTCTTTCGGTCAGCTCTTCGAGGACCTTGAGTGGAAACCCCAAGTGACTGTTGACAGAAACGGATTTGCCAATCTTGCGCTCGGCGAAGATGGGTTTGCGTCGCTGGCGCTCCAGGTCGTCCAGCTGCTGGAGCATGCGTCTCACCTCGTTGGGCAGCTCCAAGTCGGGATTGTGCTCAACCAGCTGGCCAACATAGCGCCCCAGGGTCTGGATGGTCAGCTCCAAAGACTGCACCTGTGACTGCAGCGAGGTTATTTGAGCTTGTTGCGAGGAGCGGGTGGTCTCCAACTGGGCAATCGAGGACTGGGCAAACTGCAGTTGCTGCTCCAGATGCTGGTTCTGGGTCTTCTCCCTGTTCAGCATTTCCAGATGATGGTTGGTGGTGGTAATCTCCTCCTGCAGCACATTGTACTCCACATTGTACTCGGCCAGCTGCTTGCCAATGTCCATGTTGAAGACCAGCTTCATGATTTGCTCCATACAGCCGGCCTCCATCTTCGGCACCACCGTCTTCAGGTAGTCCATGATCTCCTCAAAGTTGTCCTTGGCCAGCAGCTGCTGCTTGTGCACGGACAGCAGGGCGATGGCGAACTTGAAGATGACGTCGGAGGACTCCAGGAAGAGCAGATCGAAGACGCGGGCCACAAAGCCCAGCGGAAACTGCGAGCTGAAGACGGTGAGTATCCAGGGGGCCGCATACAAGGTGGGCGACACATCGTTCTGGTCGAGCCACACGTACAGATCCGGCAGGTGATCCTTGACCAGGCGGGACAGCTGGTACAGCTGCAGCTGGAACTTCTTCATGTCGGGCAGGTATTTGGTGCGCATATTTCGGCGGAACATCAAGTGTTTCAGCAGCTGAAACGCACTGGCCTCGTCGCACTGTTAAGGAAGTAAGATTAAGTTTAATTTATAAAGAAATGCAAAGTTCAACTCACGTGCAGGAGTAAGACGCCGCAGATGAAGCCGAGACCCTGACAGTAGCCCAACTCTGGGTCGAGTATGGAGTAGGCCTTCAGCAGATTGAACAGCGACAGCTGACCCAGTCCCAGGGGATCCTTGTAGAACTGGTGGTTGGGGAACGTCCTGCCCAGATCGATGAAGATCGCATGCTGGTGCTCGGTGAGGTGCTTCAGCAGCGTGTGATACGGCGTATTGAAGTTGGGAAACCGCTTCGTGTCCACCGGCGCCGTATTCATGGAATGCTGCTCAGCGAGGAAGGTCCACACATCGCCGCGCTTCGACCGCGGCACTCCGGTGCGTATGGCATGGCCCAGCACCTTGGGATCCTTTTTGTTGCCAATCTGCGTGGAATTCCTCTCGATTATCTGCTCCCAGCGTTCGATTAGCTGCTTGTCGCACGGCACAATCTCCTCGTAGTCCAGCTTGATGCGCTTCAGTTCGTTCTCGTTCTGGCGCGCCTGCAGCATGGCGTTCTCCGTCTCCATGCGGTTCAGCATTATCGTCTGCCTGATGGCAGTGCGCCACAATTCTCGCAGCTCAGCGGCATCCCGCTTGCCCCGCTTGATGGCTAAAATTCAACAGATAAATTAGCTTAAGTTCAGATTTAGTAACTTGATAGTTTTGGTAGCTTACGCTTTCTCATGGGCGACAGAAACTCGGTGGGCACCTCGCTGTCCAGTCCCTTGGAGGGTGTGACCACACTATTCAATATGGCCTGGCGCCACGATCCCTGATGGGTTTCCGCTTCCTTGGGGCTGTTGCCCACCTTAATGAAGCTAAAGGAAAAATGAAATAAATTATACTTTCAACGGAGAAGCTTCTTTCCTTCTCCACTTACATGTCCATCATGGGGCTCTTCAACTGCTCGGCCGTGGGCTTGGTGCTGGGGCTCGCTCCCACGGTGTTGGATCGCGACCGGAAGCCTTCGGGCGGGGACTCTGTGCCCAGGGGCTCGGCGGAACCCTCGCGAATCTCCCTCAGATTGTGTGGCGGCACGGCTATGTCGTCCTTGGAAGGCTTGCGCTTGAGAAGATTATCGAATGAATTGGTTAGAGAGCGCTTGGCCTTCATGAAGATAGTGCTGCCGCCGAGATACTGGTTAAGGAACTCCGAGCGGTTCTCGGCGGTGTCGTGGACATGGCGCTGCTGCCGGGACTCGCAGTGTGCTCGCAGGAGCATCATAAGGAACTGGTTCTGCTCGGCCACCGGAGAGTTGGTCTTCTCCGAACCACAGAACTTGGCCCACACGATCTCCTGCTCGTCATCGCTCAGGGTCTCAATCCTTCGCAGAATCAGGGCCTGGGTCTTCTTCTCGGTGAGTCCCTCGACGTCCGTGCAGAGCTTGTGGTACCACAGCATAGGGCAATGCTCGCAGCTGAAGATCTGCGTCTCCTGCTTCTTCTTCTGCTCTGCACAGGTGTCAAAGGCCTGGGCAATGGCGGCCACAATGTCGTCGCACACGTGCTCCGACTGGCACTTGAACACGTAGCCGATGTAGCCATCGTTGTTCAGCTCCCGGCAGATGATGCCAAAGTGATCGAGTGACTTCTGGCCATGCACACAGCTGGCCACGTCCTTGAAGTCCTTGTAGAGGAGCACCTGCTTGCGGTCGGGCGATATCAGGCGGAGATCGCAGCGCCCCACCAGAAACACCATCGTCCGATTCTGCTCCACGTACGGCGGAATGCATCCCTGCGAGGCGGAGCGGTCCCTCTGCTTGGGTATGCTGAAAGAGCAGTCGTTAATTATGGGATTCTCTGGAAGGATTCAGGTGCATGCGACAAAAAAGAAAAGGGAGGCGATGGGTGCTACTTGGCAAGCGAAACAAAACGAAAACAAAATTGAAGCAAGAAATCTAAGAAACCAAAATGGGACTAATTCCAGTGCATTTGTTGCATTATAACGCCAAGGATCTTAGCAAGATCCCAAAGGAGTGCAAGGAGTCTCTACTGAAAATTGTTGCAAAAGGAAATCAAGAAACGAAAACGAAAAAAGGAAAACGAAACGAAAACGAACTAATCATGCGACAGTCTGGCCGGGAGGGGCCACTTACTTCTCCAGCGCATAATTGGGATGCAACTGACTGGGGCCCGCGGCCGTGGAGGTGGCGCCCCCAGTCCCAGGGGCCACACCCTGCTCCCTGGGCGGCGTGGGCTGTTTGTTTACAATGACATTGGTCGCCTCCAGCTGGCCAGCGGCTGACGATGGCGGTGGCTCTGGGCCATCGGCGCTTTTGGGGTTTTGGGTAAGACGGAAAAGTTGTTGTTGGTCGAAATTGTCAAGGGAAAGGGGTAATCTTCGAGATAATGGATTACTTACTGCTCTTTGTTTCCCAGCTCGATTTGACTCTGACCTCGCAGCAGTTGTCGCTTCTCAGGGGACTTGTTCTCTTTGTTCTCCTCCAGGGGTCGGGGGGCAGCTCCATCCTCTGCGCCCGTGAGCTGCAGCTGCACTTGGGGTCTGGCCTGTGACCCTCGCACCTCCTCCTCTGGCGGCTGCTGCTGCTCCTGGTCCTCGTCCTCCTCCTTGAGGTCGTGGCTCTTTAGAGAGCTCCCAGCCTTGGCCTCTATGCCAACGCCTCCCTCGCTGCTCAGCGACATCTTGCGGTTCTGAAGAAGCCTCAGCCGCTGGGCATCGTAGGCCTTGAACTTGGGCAGGGCGTCGTCAATGAAGGTGTTGGGCACCCGCTTCTGGGAGACCCTTATCTTGCCCACATACATCACCTCGAAGAAGTGCGTGTGGTTCGGCGAGATGTCCGCCAGCAGGGAGAGATTGCTCTGGGCCGAAGTGGACGTGGGTATATTCACCGTGCCCGAAGAGCTGCTCAAACCGTGCGTATACGACTTAGAGGCCTTCATCTTGGAGCTGACGGGATTGGGGCTGGTGTCGTGCTGGGCACTCCTCATCGCCTCGCTCATCTTTAGGTTGGTGGCGGGAGTCGCATGTATGCCGTTAAGGCCGCCATTGGAGGAGCTATGGTTTCCGTTTCCGCCACCGCCCCCGATCAGGGTCTGCGGAATGCTGCCCACGGATCCGCCGAGCGTGTGTGCCGGATCCCGCATCTGGTGCATCAGCTCGGCCATCTGAAAAGTTCATAAAATTCGGGTTAGACACTCGCGTCTTGTCCAAGCTGGGGATTGATGGGGAAAGTAACGAACGTGCAGTCAGTACAACAGAAAAAGTCAAGCATCCCCAGGATTTGACGAGTGACCCCATGTTCCCCGGTTCTCCTCTGCCTTCTTTTATGACTCTTGGTCGGGTTTATGACAAATTTTGTGTGGTTCCGCCACTTAAGGGGATTCGGGATATGCCTGCCAACGGCGGAGCCAAGTTGGCTGGTCATCCATCCCATATTTTAAGTTCGGACACTTGCGTGACTGCGGCATGGCTATATTCATTTGGTAAACCCACAGCGAAAGAGGAACTTTATTACAAAGTCCAGAAAAACTCCAGCCAATTTAAAGGGATTCTGCTAATGGCATTTTCATTAGACAATTTTGGGCACAACTTTATGTTTTTTAATCTGAGTCATGTTTGTAAAATACTTTTATAACTAATTTCGAATTTGGGAATGCATTTTCGAAAAAAATATTAGTAGGTCTTATGAATTAATTAAGATAAAATATAGTCAATCAATTACGAAAGTAAAGCAAGCCGTATGCTGATATGTTTTAAAATTTATTTTGTAGCCTATATAGTGACTATTAAAATGTATACAAAATATAGTTCTAAATAAACTTAACAATAAGCAACCAATTTACAATTTAAACCAAATAATCTCCATGAGATGTTGCTCTGGAAAAGAAACACCCTTCAAGTAAAACTAAGTTTCATATTTCAAAAGTCCCAACTTTTCACAGAACAAACTGTGCGATGTCTAGTGACTCACTGTGATCATCTGCAGACATCGTGTCTGCAAGATCCGGAGGGATGCATCAGCCGCTCCCGGCGTGCACTAACCATACAGAGAGAGCCCAAGACATGTCAGCGGGGTTTCCTTCGGAAAGAGAGAGCGGATGAAGACCTGCGTCCCTTGTCCCATCGTTTTGGTTGCATTGAAAGCCTGCCAGAAATGATTTCGGCGGAAGCCAGCAAGTTAAAGTCCAATGTCATCTCACTCTCGGTGAGTGTAGCTAGCTGTCTGTCAGATGCGTCTCGAAAACGTATCTCTAGGATGCATATATGTATAGCCGCATCTAATTGTCATTTATCAGCAATTTTAGGGCACAGAATCTCTCTCTCAAGCACACGAACAAATGAAAAATGTATCTTCCTAAATTGATTTCAATTTTTATTCTTATTTTGGGACTTTTCCCCTCTTCTTTGCCTTCCTCAATTCGTGATCAGTCGTTGGGCGAGTGATCGTGACGTCATTTGCCAACCAAAAGTCGCAGAGCAAAAATATTCGGATAATTTTAGATTTGATATTACAACGCTCAATGATAACCCAGCTATATGTTTATGAGCAAATCATACAGTTCTATTTCAAGCTATTTTTGGTTGTTAATCTTTTGAAAGTTAGAGGATTTTCTGTATTAAAATACTTTGCTTTATCAAACGTTTATGTTTAATTAAAATATATTGACATTTATTGACAAAAAAAGCGCCTAAAAATATAATATCAAAACGGGGATAACGTTAAAGACGATATATTAACCAAATATAATTTAATACATTGCCATCTTATTGTTTTGAAAATTAAGAAATATATTTTTCCTTGTGCATAAGCTATATACATTTTGTATCTATATATTGATTTGGATTTGTGCGGCACGCTTGACAACTGTCTGGCAATATATTTTAGGTATATATCTACATATACATCAGCATGTGTGTGTTCCTCTTTTTTATTATTATTGTTTAAGCAAAGCAAAAAAAAAAGATCAAGCATCGCTCATACATAAAAAATGAAAAACTGTTCGCAGGAATTCAATTCAACGTCACGTTCGCCTCGCGTTTCACTCGATGACTTTGTCTTTTCCCCTTATTTTTACGTGTTTGCACTATTGCTTAAATATCTGTTGTTGGCTGCATTATCTTTTTTTTATTTGTTGATTTGTTCACTTTTGTTTATAACAATGTGCATATATTTAATGCCGAATCAACGGTGCTTAATCTGTGAGCGACAGAACGCAACAACCTTGAAAATCCGCAATGACAACACAGCAGGCAAATTACAAGCGATTTACAGGCGATTTGCACGCGTTTATAATCGCCCACGATTTCGGTGTTTTCTTTTGGAAATTTTTTTAAATTTTCCCCAAAGCTGTTTGGATTAGAATGTGCTCAAAAAAGAAAACAAATATGTATACCCATTTTTAAATATAATACAAAGCGGATGGTATTTAGATTTTTAAAACAATTTTTATATTTTTAAACCTCACTTATTAGAATCCAAAATGTTAATAGTAACATGCTATATAAACCTAACAAATTAAAAATAAATGTTATTTACAAAGTTATATATTTTTAGAAAAGTAACGAGATACTAAAATGGGTTTTTAAATCATAATATTGCCTTAATTTGTTGAGCATTGGATAAGAAACCTTAACTATAAAATTCATCAAAATGTTGCTAAGATCATGCTGAGCTATTTGTGCTGACAAACATATTTTACAAGGAGAAATGCACAAGAAGATGTTGCTAGAAACATGTTGAGAAACTACTATTACTGTTGGAAACAGTGCAAGGCTGTAGCATTACATTTCTCTCAACTTTCGTAATTTACTCCCATATTTATCAGTGATAATTATATTTTCCATTGACCACAATCATTATATTATGTTCTTAAATTTTTCATCATTGTTCAAATTATTTTTGTAATATTCTTTTCACATTTTCTGATACTTTCCAAGTTGTTCTATTTTTTAATAAAATAAACTGAAAAACTTCAAAAACAAGCAAGAAATATTATTTATTTACCCTAAAACAAATTATTTAATAAATGTTATAAATTTGCTACCGAAAGCTGTTTACATATATCAAATATTACAGTCTGAAAAATCAGAAAAAAACCAATGAAAATTCCGCCGAATATCTGAACCATAATACTTAATGTTTTATGTCAGCACTTTTTATGCCATTTTTTTGCCTCTAGTCGTGTTGTCCGTCAGCCAGTCTGCTTGTCTTCTGTCTGTCGTTTGCTGTTATCGGTGCTCGTTTGCTGTTTTATGACTTTTTATGCAATTGCAAATTGCAATGTGCGATGTCAGGGCGTCTGGCGAATAATAATAAAGACCTGGAGCTGGCTTTGGAGTTTTCGTTTTCAGGGGGCTCGGAGCAGCAACAGCAGCTGCTGCGGTTTGTTGAACCCTGGTTGCGGCCCCTCAAAAGGACGGATCTATTGAACGACAATTGGCATGGCCAACTCATGACCATCACTATTATTGCAGGCCATTTGACCAACTTGTTTACATTCGCCGTAAGGTCAAAACTGTGTGTGTGTGCAACGCATTTTCCTGCCAATTGGCGACGCTGCCGGGTTCGATCCGGTTCCCATTTGAGCAAACAGAAAATAGCGCCTTGTTTATTGTTATGTGTTTATCATTGACTGACCGACCAAGCCCCCACAAAATGGGATGTTTATCTTGTGCTAATTCGAATTATGGCTCAAATATCTTTCGGCTATCGGGAATAGAATACACATATAGCTAGATAACTTGGTGAAAAGCTAAAGCGATTAAAGTTAATTTCATACTTAAGCATGTGGCTAAATAACAGTTTAATTCGTTTGCCAGCTTAGAGCTCTGAGCTGATCGCAGATACTTTATTGCCCCGGCAATTTGTGACCGGTTCCCCGAAGCAACTGAATCAATTGAAATTTAAACTTAATTCCTTTACTTTAATGCGTTTTGCTATATCCCATTCAACCGGCTCCAGGCAATGAATTTTTAATATATTTTTGACCTTGAATACATTTTTACGTTTTAAATGTAATTTCAGAAACTTGATGTGCAAATATTTATATATTTCTTAATATTAAAATTTATTTTAAGATCAGAGGGAAAGATGCATTATCTGATCATAAAATACCCTTGAATCAGTACGTTTAAAGCTTTGCATACTTTTGGGCGCCACAAAAAATAATCTTGGGCTACAAATAGAAACTTTAAAATTAAATATTTTTCCAGCTTTATTTCTAAAATTGGACAATCTAATAATAAATATTTTTCTTATTATGTATTTTATAGATGAAGCATACCCTTGAACTCTACTAGAGGTGGGCGCAAAAAAAAAACAACTGAAAGCGAGGCCTTTGTCAAACTTTGAGAAGCCCTTCGAAAGTGAACAAGTGAACAATCGACTCAGCTGAAAAGTTAAAGCTGCAGAAGTGCCTTTTGCGCGCTCTTGGACACTAGAGGGCCCAAATGGTCGCCGCCATGGCCATGGTCAAGTGCCGCATAAAGGACAAATTCGAGAAACTTTTCCTGGCGCCTACGGCCAGCAGAATGACTGCCGGACCACCCTTCTCCCAGGCAACCATTTGGCACGCGCGCGGAATTTAATTTAGCCCGAGTTGTGGGCGCGGGAGAAGAGCATTCTCGTGGGATGTGAAAGCAAAAAATACACTCTATATGGTAATCCGCAAAATAGAATATCCGAGTCATTTACATGCGAATTGTCTCTTGTCGTTTAAATTTCAATAAAAATAAAAAGTCCAACTTGAAAGGTGAAGAGCAATGCTGGTGGAGCGAGTCTATTATTGAGCCCAGTCGATGGGAAGAAGGCCGCCCCAAGGGCAAATCAATTAACGCTCAGCGGCAGTGGACATCGGGTAAAGAGAGGTTAACATGGGGGGGGGGTTCTGTATGGAAAAACCCAGGGCGAAGTCAACTTTTAACTTGGCCTAAACGCTGCAATTAGTTGGGAGACAAAAGAACAAAGCAATCGCAGCAGTGCATGCATAACAAACCATTGCATAAGACGCCGCACAGAAAGGCAAAAGCACACAAACGGAAAGTAAATAGAGGCAACGAGCACATTCACAAATTACACAAGGCGAAATTGAAATCAATTCAGTGGGTTAGTGGTCAATACAGGCGTTACTGGACAGGGAATACGGAACACTGGACGCTGGACACAGCGTCCGAGTCTCTACATACGGCCCGACTCTTGTTGAGCACCGAGGCATCGCTGACGGAGGTGGTCAGGATGGTGTCCCGATGGAACGGCACCGTGAACATCTCTGTGCGCCGGATGGGATTGTTGGAATTGTTGAGGGATTTCCAGGTGTGCCGTCAGCAAACGGAACTTACTGTCACAACTGGGTCCGCACACAGCAGTGGCCTGGTATCGCGAAACTATATGTTTTTAGCCTTGTACTTTGAGTGAGCAAAGTTTGAGTTGTAATGACTATCACAAGTTTTCCATAGTTTTTTTTTTAATCACAAGATTGCTGGGGGAAAAGTATTCACAAGGTGTGCTGCTGCATCACAACAAAACTAATTAGCCTTTGTTTTACGTACTATTTTTAACCCTTGGAGGTTTTGGATTTCATTTATCTCCGAACTATTATTTCTTTATTTGTTATTGATTAGACTATTAAGCTTGATTTGTGACCATTTCAATTAGTTTTCGTTAATAACTCAGTTAAACGGTTATTAAATAAAACTTTTATTGGCAGTCTGCGCACAATTGCCATTCACAAATGGTGTAAATTAAAATAAAAATGTTTTTATAATTTATTATGGAAGAGTTAAACGTTTAGCGTATGAATTATGTCCGCGTTGTTGACATATTTATTCCGGTTCAGATTTTATAGTATTTATTGTTGCACAATGTAGGCCCTATTTAGCTGGGCATATTTATTGAAATATAGTTTATCCTTGATCTGTTTATACACACACACACACCTCACATGCTGTACGGGGTAAATCCAAGTGTATTTAAATCCGCGGAGAGCTGCTTTTACGACTAATCGCGAGGTGAACTTTGTGGGAAATGACCGTCGAAAAGCCCGGCAACAAATGCGCATCGGGACCGAGTGTGTTCCGAGGGCCAACCGACGATTCTCGCGACTAAACGAAAGTATTTTCGAATTTCGAACAAACACTAACCGATCTCTGACCACCGATCGATCCCTCGATCAGCTGTTGGAGGGGCAGGGGAAGAAATAGCGCGGGTCAAAGTACTGGCTGCTGCCGATAAATCATTGTAATTATAAAAGATTCCCAGCGCTGCACTTGTCTCTGTAACCCACATGCGAGACAAAGCACCGATATACGCCGATAATAACACAATGCCGATGTATATTTATAACTGTATATATGTGTGTACCCACAGCATTTGTTTATCCCCCTATCTTTAACTTGCGCCCCTGCTAATTGTCGCGTTAATTGACTTTGCCTGAATTGATTCCGAGAGATGTTTGCAATGGCACTTTGCAACTACACGATATTTGGGACAAAGAGAGCCTATTGAGTGCCTTAGCCAGCATTGATTTATGTAAGAGTTACAGAGCTCTGTTCTATCCGTACTCTATGGGATAAACGTTCTAGCTAAGCCTGTATTTTATTTAATAAAATATATACTACTATATAGGTGTATATCTGAATACTTTGATATGAAATTAAGCCTATATTTTATTTAATAAAGGTACAAATATTTACTATTTATAAAGAGATCCCTATTTAGGAATATTTCTGGCATCTTTTATATGAAATCAGAGTGATAATTCAGGCTTTCAAGAAGCCATCCCTCCTTTTCTCTATGGTCAAGAGTTCCAATTTTTATTCGCTAGAAATCGAATTGTATTTTAATTGTTCCTAAAAGATGTTTCAATTAAGCGAAAACAAACGTCAGAGTAAACGAATAATAGGAATGGCCAAGACGGACAAAAATAAGCAGCATTCTAAGTATATATCTACGAGTTTGGATATAATTTACACGCGTTTGTGTTCTGTTTTAAATATATATAGACTGTTTTGCTTTTCGTTGGCGCGTTTTAGTAACTGATTTATTTTTATTTTAAAACAAGCACGCTCTGTTGTGTTTTTTATTGGCTAATCACTGTATTATTTGTGGCCCGAACAAGTTTTGTTTTTGCCCATTTCACTAATTTGTTGTTGATTCGACGGTTATGGCCTGTCTCCCGTTGGCGTATTGTCTTTTCTCCCCGTCTTCACTTTCTGCAAATATTATACATTTACGATTGTTGACGGGGTAACTCTCGCCGCCTTTCGAGCGAAACGCGCACGCGATTCAATTGCCGTCAAACGACTGGCGACGCTACGACCAGATCCGATCCGAGAAGTGGGAACCGACTGGCGGCGGTATGGAGATATGCCGATATGGCGAGATATAGCGACCTGCGCATGCAAAATCGAAGAAGATACAACTCGGAGAGAGAAAGAGAGAGAGAGCGAAAGCGTCAGCAAGAGAAATTTGGGTATTCAGACCACACTGCGAATACTTAATACTGCGTGCGGTAAATAAGATCATAAATTACAAACGGTCATTGGGCACTAGACCATGGTAAATGCAACATCTGGGTATTGCTAAAGGGAAATAGCAATTGGCAAACGTCAATCGATGCTTAGTCGGTCAAAGTCAAAAGTGCGAAACATATACAAATATGCATTTTAATGCAGTACAAACAATAAGTCCATATTTAAAGGGGTTTTGATACCCTGAAAGTTAAAAGAAGCTCTATAATAGTAAGAAATGGTAAGTAAATTCGATTGAAAATGGTGGACAAGCCAAAATGTTTATATGGGCAATATATAATATATAAAGTAGTATATATATATTTATATTACATTACCAAAATTGCTTAATAAATACTAAAAAGCCTTAAATTACGTTAAAACTTAATAACCCTAATGCTAGAACATTCAAAAATCTATTTTCCCCGAAATTAATTGTCACCAAAAGATCAAAGTGGCCTTTCTCTTTCATTTATTAGCAAATGCAAATAATAAACTGAAACTAAATCAACATTCCATTTAAATGCCAGTAGCAAACTAGAGCACTGACTATAAAATCAATTTGGCAAGCCAAACGAAGAAGCCACCACCAACACACCGGCAGGGGACACAGGACAAAGGACCGAATCCAATCTAATCATGGAACAAAATGCTTCTTCCTTCCCCGATGTGCGACAAATTCAATTTGTTTACCGGGCCCGGCTTGCTTGCCAAGTTCATCCTGCAAACCGGATGGAGGGAATATTTTGCATGCAATTCGAGGAAATAAAAGTGGAACCCAATTATCTGGTGGAGAAGAGGGGGACTATGAAGGGTAGCGGAGGCTTTAAGTGTTCAATATAGGTTTCAAAGAGCTATTTTCTGCAAAAGTTAACGAAAAAATTACAGGAAATTGTGCACAGCCTGCAAAATTGTATGCATTCGGCCTTAAAAAATTGGGATTTATATTGAATATCACTTTATGGTCTTAGTTTCTTGGTTAACAAGCTTTAGCGTTAGATAAGAAAAACTCTTAAGGGTCTTCCGTAATATTTTTTAGACAATATCACCTCTTTTGCTCAACCATTTAGAAATAAAATTGGTTAACAAGAGAGGGAGCCGAGTTCATACCCACTATATTTAGTGCTCTTACTGGGGCATTAGCTGTATATTTAAAATAGCAAACAGCTTGTGGAGGATACACACTCTGAGGACGCCCTTTCGGTGTGCATTATGTGGACACTTTAAGCGATTTCCTTCGAGCACCATGATATGACAGCTTCAAAGGACTGCGAAATTGCCGACAGTTTGAAAGGTTGCCAACACACTCGATTAGTTTCCTTGTTGGCCCAACCGAGTTGTTGAGGCAGCTATGCCGAAGGACATGTTGATGGGTGGACCAGGTTACCCACACTGCTTCGCCTTGAATTGGCCCCGTTCCATCGCCCCACTGAGAGTCCTGTGCCGCACCATTACAGATCCTGCAGGAGGCGGACAGGACTGGCCCGAACTTTAAACAGGCAAATGGCAGCTCTGCGCCATGCGTCATTTAGCAGAGCACATGGCACGGATCCACCTGCTAATGATGCACAGGACCACGCTCTGTCCAGGACACTGTGCAGGTGGCGCTTCCAAGGCTTTAAATATTTACGAGCTTATGATGTTGTTTAAGTGCCGTCGCCGTAGGCACTGAACGGCGGACCACAGTTGCCCACAAAAGTGTGCCTCGCTTATCCAAATCCTTGCAATTAGCTTTATTTTTTCCAGCATTTTCCTAATGGCTTTTGCCTTTTCTGTGTTTTTGTTCCTTGCTGCAAATGTAGAACGGGGGAAAGTGTGTTTATCTCGACGCCTAATGGCTTCAATTAGCGGCTCAATCAGCGGAACGTATCCGCCAGGTTGACGCTGACCACCCTTGGCCAATTATGCTTTTCTTTGCCATTTCTAATCCGCTTTACTTCATTAATGGCAAAGCCTTATTAAAAAGACTGAGTTTAATGGCTTAAGTTGGGGCACGTTTTAAAATTTAATTTAAGTTCATATGAATTCAATATAAATTGTTAAATTTTTTACCTATACTTGAGTGAACATATCAATTAAGAAAACAAACAAAAGACTGAACTAAGCAAACAAGAATGTATGATTACAAAAAAATTAATCTATGCATACCATTTTTCAGGTGATTTCAGGTGTCCTTTTATTTAGTGCTAGCAGTATTATTATAGATTATAAACATATTGGTGCGAGAGTAAACCGCAGAAAATCGTAAATATAAAACAGACAGCAAGATAATAATTCTTATTTATTATCCAATTATAATGCGTTTAGTATCATAATTTATACACATAGTGGTACATTAATCCTTGAATAATATAAAAAAAAGATAAAAGGTTTATCACGAAATTAAGCTTTCTTTCTTTTAAAAGTCTTGGTTTTTAAAACATTTTTATAATTATATACATATGTTATACATATATCTGCCCATCTTCATTTAAGAACAATAGAAGATTATGACACTCTTAGTGATTAATAAAATATACAAGTCTTGACTTCGATGGAAGGAGGTTTAAAAAATACAACAGATAAATAAAGATTATTAAAAGTTTATCAAATTATTCTATAGAACTAAAAAATCTTACTTTTACGAAATAGAGTGAGAGAAAAGTATGTAAGAGTGTTGGAGGTTTGGAGTTTGCCAACTTTAAAGTATAATTTAAAGGAGAGAAAATAGGAAAGTATAATTCATATATCCACAAACATTCATATGTACATATGTCTGCGTGTACTCCGCTCATTGTATTAGACCTTAGCATGCTATCCAAAGTAGTAGTAAAGCATTTAAGGCGACTAAAATGCGAACACTGACCCAGATATAGCAAAATAAAGCTTGCTGAAAACTGAATGCAGGAGGCACAACTCAATAAAACTTCCGAGCAACGCCGGCTCACACCCACGAAACCGGCGGCTATCAACAACAATCGAGGAGCCAAGTCAACATCATGGCCGAAACGCAGGGCACAGTGAACTGTTTGAGCTTAAAACGCTTTTGACATGCAACGAGCAGCCAACAAAAACAACTTACAAAAACTACCAATTACGATGAAATTAAGTGGAAAGCCTCAATAAAAAAGCAAAGAGAAAACGTGAATTTAAATATATTTTAATTTTAAATCTCCAGAAATAATAGCCTTTAAAGTCTCTGGGATTTAATGGCTAGAATATGGTAGGTTTTTTTCCGTATGATATATTTCTTTACTACCAAAGTCAAAAAAACTAGCACCCCAAATGAAAATGTCCATGAAATAGAAGCATACTTTGTTGTGCTTTTATTTCCACGCTTTGTTTTCCTGAAAGTTTTCGACCAAAAACTGACATTTAATTTTTCATCCCCATTGTTCGCCATCGAAGGGGCGTGACCACTTTTGGAAAAAGCGTAAAAGTGGATTTGTTTTTGGCCAGTTCTCTCGGAGTAACTTTTTGCGTGTTTTTGGCTTACTTGCGGCCGAAGGTCAACGCAGGGGGTCCTAATTTAGTGGATTCTCGTCGAACACAGCACCAATTTAGTTGCTTCTCTAGTTGCTGAACTGTTTTAATTAGAAATGCAAACGGAAGTCGATTTATGGCGTGCTGGGCGTAGCACTAATACACAAGCCACCGGGGTTGTTTACGTTACAGACATTGGAATATAACAGCCTGTATGGGTTCTCTGATACCGAAAAGAGGTCATGATTCGGGCTAAATTCGTTAGTTACTATTTTTAGCAGACACGACTCGGTTCAGGAGGAGAACTTTAGGGTCAAGTGTACATCCCCTATCCAAATAAATTGTATTACCTATAAAATAAAGCATTCCTTATGAAGTAGAAACTGTCTAAAAATATAATAGACAACTTGTTTTAGTCAAATAATTTATATATTTACTCATTAAGAGTTTTTTTAAATAGATAGATTTCTTTACATTTAAACTAAGTTAACTTGATGCAACCATTAAATATAAAAGCGACGTTTCCGTTGCCGGAGGTCGCTCCGCTCATTAAGCATTTTGAAACTTATTATGCACCGAACAAAGACCCACAAAATCCTTTTTGGCGCTCTTCCTGCACGTTCTGTGCAATTTAATCCAAGTAGTTTTATATGGAACACTATTGTGTGGCAACTTTTCTAAACATTTCCATATGAAAGCATTTCAAAAGGCCACAAACTGTCCACACACACACACATACAAGCCCACTGGCTCGGTCTAGAATGGTTCAGTTTTCCCCTTAGAAATGACAGAGATTGTGAGAAAACGAACTGCCAGCGGACAGACATCTGACACAATGTTGGCCAAAACTGTCGACAACTTTTCCCATCCGTCTTCTGGGCGGGTCTCGGAACTCACCTCCTCTACGGCCTCGCACTCAAAGAGATAGATATGCAGCAGCGGATCCTTGGGGTCCTTCAGCAAGTAGACCAGTCCGGTGATGGGTCCCTGGAATTCCATAAAGTTCTGCGGCTGCTCCGCCGTAGCCGCAGCCTCCGCCGCCAGCTGCTGCTGCTGCTGATAAGCGGACGCCGCACTGGACGAGAGTGAGCCATAGGACGTGGATGCGGTCAGTGTGTGGCGAGGTCCGTTTCCGGTCAGCGAGCTGCTGCTGTTGCTCCCGCCGGACAAGGCCGAGGCGCCGCTGGAGGATACCGAGGAGTGGCTCGACTTGAGCTGCAGGAACCCGTTCCCGATGCTCTTTGCCAGCGGCTTGTGGATGATGCGGCACATGCCGACGATATGCTTCAGGGGATGGCTGAACTGCAGCTCAAAGTCCGAGTTGTATGACTCCAATATGCCATGCTCGATGCCTACCGATAGCTGCAAGTAAAATAGGCAAGATATAAGTCAGTTGGTAACCAGCAGAGGCAATTGAATGTAATTTATAAATATATTTGATATATGTTTCCAATTTCACCTCTTAAAATGTGAATAATAAGAATTTATCCTATTACATTCAGCCCGAAAGAAAACAACGAAATAAATGCGCGTTGTTTGGTAATTTGCTAGATGTTTCCACTACGCGAAGCAGATTAACAGTATTAAATTCTTTTTAATCAGTTTACATACTTGCATGCACAAGCAGAAAGGAAGTGCGGCCTCAGAGCGAGATAGCACCAGGCAATGGTGACAACGACGACATGACATGCCTGCCAACATGGCGGCTGCTCCATTTCCGGTACCCGTCGCTTGACACCCTTCCTTCCCCGTCACTGTTTTTGTAATTTTTTTTTATTTTTACTTTTCCATTTTGTTCTTGGCCCTTTTTTATGCTAACAACTAAAGCTTGGTAACTAGGGAGTGGCGACACTATGAGCTGGGGGGCGTTGGGGCTGGTGTGGCAAGGCGGAAATTGGGTTGTGCTCACTGCAAGGGTGTGTCGTTGTTGTGGCTGCAGGAGCTGTAGTTGACAGGAAAGCAGGTCGTTGTTTTCTTAGCCCCATTGGAGCGGCATTTCTTGTACACAGAAACGACACTTCAAATCGTAAGCTCCAAGAACATTTGTTTTAATTAATGACATTTACAACAATTTAATTGAATATGAAATTTTTCAAAAGAAAAGTTGTTTCTTTGTTTTTCTTTTTCTCGGAAAAGTATGAATGACACTTTATATAAATATATCAAATAGCTTTTCCTCCATACTTTCTGGTTTACTTTTCTATTATTAAAGGTTTTAAAAATATAAAATAATAGAGATATATACACAACATACACTAAAAGAAGAAGAAGTAAGGCAGGAAAAGTCTAATTTTCAAGGAAATAGCCATAATGTAGAATTAATTAAAGACAACCCCTAAGTATCCAGGCAAACTACCAATCTTCCATTCAAACTATGTTCTTAACCCCACCCATTGATAGCCCAACAACTTTAATTTTGCAAATTGACGCTTTGAAAAAATAAAAACAAACAACAAGTCACCTTCATGAAGGGTAAGCCAAGGGGGCAGCAAATGAAGGCGTTGATTATCGTCGAGCAAAATGAAAACTTTTCCTGCGCAAATTAAATTAAAATCAAAGTAAAGTGTGGCCCGAGTTTGAGAAGAGTGTGTGGGCGTGTGCGTCAGAGGGGCGGTAACTTACCCAACTAAAAACAGAACGAAAAACTTGAGAGCCAAGTTGGGGAATAAGAAAAATACAAAAAGTAAAACTTTTAGTTTCGAAAATCCAGATACCCTCACGTGACATGTAATGAAACCATATTTATTTTAATGACACATCTATAAAATAGTATACATATGTTATATTCTTTTTCTATTTCCCTAAAATATTTAATTTGCTGTTACGGATTAACAACATTAAATGGAAAAAGTATAGGGATTAATGAGTATTTCGGCGAAGTGCAGAAGGCAGACTAAAAAAGAACCTCTAATGATGCTGCCTGGCAACCGTTAATTATAAAGGACGTCTTGACTTAGAAAAAAGTCGTCGTTTTCCACTTAATTAAAGTTAAAAGGAAATACCTGACATATGGCCAGAATTGAAAGGCAACCAACAAGGCATGACAATTAAAATTTAATAAATTTTCCCTTGTCACTTGACGAAGGATCCCTGCTGTCCATTACAGACAGGGCCACTCTTTGTTTGCTGAGTATCGGATTGAGTGCCTCGCAGGCTACTGTTGCCAGGTAAACAGGGATTTAAATAATATCAAAGCATCGATTTCTCCGCAGGTTAGTTACTAAAGCTATCCAAGCATTGGTTCATCACACTGTTCAGAGTATCCATTTATACATACATAAATATAGTCTAAAGCAAGAGCGAGATAAAAGAGAGTTAATTTTAAACTTATAACGCTGGCCTAGTTAATTGTTTTTCACATTTATGAAAGCTAAAAGTATACTTTTCTTTTCGTTGCTATCCCCTTTACCCATATTTTTCAGCCTTTGTTTCTGTTTGTATACAATAACTGCAGAGTTCTTTTTAAAAAATGTAATGAAAAGGACTCTATGACACGCTGCGTATACGTAATCTGATCTCTTCACTGAGACAATTGCCTGCATGACCCCTTTTTCCTTTTGCTGCTTTCTGTTTTCCCCGCGTTTTCGAATTTAAATCAAGCAAAGCCATAGGCGCCATCACGTCCCCAGGTATAGGTACCAATTAGGGTGGCTCACCATTTAAGAATGTCTGCAAATATGTAGCTTTGCAAATATTTGTAAACTACTAGTAGGAGCGTTCTGAAGAAATCAATAGGGAACCCTTTAAAATAAGAAAATAATTACGCTTAACTAAATAAATTTAATTAATGAATTTAAAAAATTCTTATCAATATAGGTCGTTGCTAACAAAACACTTTAATTAATTTAATTTTTGTATTTTTCTCAGACCTAGGGATTTTTTTCTGATTTGTCTGTTCAGTTGCTTTTCTAATATAAGGGCGAATTGCTCCTTGTCAAAAATTATACTACAGTAAAAAAGCTGAATCAATGGTCCACCCTAGTACTTGTGCACCTGTCTCGCTTCCACCTTCATGTGAGTGTGCCTACATGCACATTCATTTGCTTTGAAGTGCAGTTAGCGTCATGTCAAAAACAGCTGTGGGGCTGAAATTACTGTTTTTGTGCTTACATCTTATGTGGTTGTTGTTGTTTGTCCATTTTGCTGTTGTTGTTGTTTTTGTTGTCATTAGATTCACGACGTCGACGTGACGTTAGGCGTTAGCGTTCGCTGCCAGCGGCAGACGTCGCGTGTTATTGCCCAGTGATTTATGCATTTTAACTGTTTTTCCATTACGTTTTCATGCAGCAGCAGCAGCTGCCGTTTGTTGTTGCTGTTGTTTGTGTTGCCTAATAAATTGTCTACAATTGTTCATTGTACATTGTTCGCAGTTGCTGTTGTTGTTGTTGTTGCAGTCGTTGGTGCAGTAAAGTCATATAATTAGCATTAACTGCAGTTGCCTTTTTGCATTGCCCCCCCTGACGTCTTAACAACACGTTTGCAACCATTGAAAAATAGTCTTATATAAAAAAATATAGGGTACGCAACAAGAACAAGACTATTATTAGTAGTTTGCATATGTATGTGCATATGTATAAGAAAATCACAACCTAACAGAGTCATTAAAAATATACGTTGAAATTGATTATAAACTTAAAAAAGCAATAGTTTTATTTATTATTTTTAGATCGAGCTTACTTAAAAACATAAAAACTAGCTTCTATTTAGACTACTACTAATCCAAGAATTGATAATTGACAAAAACTATTTAACTTTTAAACGTAGTAACGACATTATTTGCAAACCTGTTTGTACTTCTTTTACTACCCAAAAAAGTATGCTATGCGCTTTTACATGCTTCCGTTTTTTAGAGTCACTGAAGTTAAGAGGTATTTGTATTTAATTTTATATATCACACACTATCAGTCTAGTGGGTCTTGACAAGTAATCATTTTTTAGAGAATTTAAACAAATACCAAAAACCAGACAACTAAACTAAAAATTAAAAACATAATTTTATTTGGTGAAATGGAGAAAAAGCGGGATGAGGAAGCCAGACAGGCTGCCGAATTTTTTATAAAATCCAACACAGAAGTTGCTTGCCGCATTCAAAGCACCTTGGACATCGATGTGTGGCGGAGCTCGGAGGCCTTCTTCAACTTGATCACATACCTGAACGACGTCAGCACCGAGGTCCAGGGAGTCCTTGGCTCGGCCAGCTTTCCCGTTAGCGAGAACATCCGCCGTTTGACGACCATATTTGACAAACTGGACGAGATAGTCACGTCGAGTCCGCCGGCTTTTCAAGTGGTAGATACCCTGGCCAGTGCCTCGCTGGATCTGGGGAACAAGGGCTATCGAAGGTTTTCAAGGATCATGCTTAGGGACATCTACCAGATACTGGAGGAAGCGCTGCCGGTGAAGAAGTGCCACTACGTGAACGAGCTGGGACACTACCTGTCAGGGGCCTTTGGCAGCTCCACCAAGATTGAGTACGGGTCTGGTCACGAGCTAAGCTTCCTGTTCTTCATGTGCGGTCTGTTCGAGGCGAGGATTCTGCGTCGGGAACAGGACCTTGCAGCCTCAGCTTTAATCCTGTTCGATCGATATCTGAATTTCGTCCGCCGGATGCAGGTCCTCTACTCGGTGGTGTCGGCGAACTGCCAGGGAGCCTATGGCTTGGACAAGTTTCAGTTCGTGCCGTACATCTGGGGAGCCGCTCAGCTGTGCCACGGGGCTCCGTTTTCCCCCCAGAAAATGCTCGACGAGGATATCGTGGAGCAGTACAAGACGGAGTACATGCTGATCGACTGTGTGCGCCATGTGTACGACACGGCAGGCGGGTCTTTTGCCCGCCACTCCAGTCAGCTCTGGAGCCTGGCGGCCTTGTCCTCGTGGATGAAGATCCATCGCGGTCTTATGTTCATGTACATGGAGGACATCCTTCTGGATTTTGATTCGCTAAGTGCACTGCGTTTCGGTGAACTGATGTCGTTCGAGAAGGCTAAATCTGGTCGGCAGCTGGGGCATGCCCGACTGGGAGTGATTTCTCCAGTGCGCTGCAACCTGAGGACTTCCAGACTCGGCACCCCTATGAATTCGAAGTTGAAATTGTCCCCCAGAAAGGAAAATGTCTACAGTGATGCCCTCTCGAACAGCGGATTGTCCTTGGGTAGCGAATGCTCATCGCTTAGCGGCGTCAGTGTCAACCTGCCCACTTGGATGGAAGAAGACTCGCCCAATACGAAATAGTTGTATTCAGTGAATTAACAAAAAATAAAATTATGTTCTTAGCAAGGTTGGGTGGTAGGGATCCTCTGGCTTAGAAAAAGGGAAACTTCTGATGATATTAGTGAACATATAAACTAGATTTTTAATACCATCGATTATCCTGCAAATCTTCCTAGCAATAGTTACGTAGACTTTTTATTTGTTTATTTAGTAATGGGACCAAGCTTCATGTATCGACCCCGTCCAGCACCTGCCTTACTGTTTTTTTTAGTTTTTAGTTTGTGTTTTACAATCCGTATTTAACAAGCAATACATATGTTTAAATAGAAAATGTTTTTTTAATTACGAAATAACCCAAGTGATTGCCAGGACATTCAGTTTTCCGTTAGCACTTTTCCCCCACGTACTGGGACAATTTATGTATGTCAGCTGCATAAATTTCCGGGGACGACATCTGCGACATGGCAACGATGTCAAGAGACCGGCCGACATGAGTCCAAAGATCAGCAGACCACAAAACCGGGTTCCATCAAATGCAAAACACCAGCCAACTGGAATCGAGTGGGTTTAAGCTGGGTGGCTCGTGGTCTTGGTCTTATGGGGGCGAAGATGTGGATGTGAGTGCCCTAGGAATACAGCGTATATGCAGCGTGAGCCACAGGAGCACTCGAGAGCAGCGAGGATGAAGTGCGAGGAGTGGGTTCAAGTGACTCGACCGAAAGCGGATTACCACCGCGACTTGAGTGACTTCCCAAGCAGGCGACGGCGGCAAAAACACCCGAAGTGGCAACAATTCAAACAGCCGCAAAGGCGAAATGAGAAAATGGGAAAATGGAAATGAAAATGAAACAAGCGGTGTATTGATTTTTCCCTTAACCGAACTCCCTGGCGCTGTGACGTCAATGGAGAAGCACGCGCCAACATCGCGAGTCGGCAAAAGCGTTTTGAAAATCGTTGGCAGTAGGAGGAAGTGGTGGCATGCCACCTGAAATCCTTGTCAGGCCTCATTCGTGTAATTCAAATTTATCAAACAAACGAGTACCGTGGGTGAGGGCATGGACATCCTTTTCATTGTTGCGAGATGAAAAGTCACCCATTCAGAATAAGTATGTGTTCGTTCGGTTTAATGTTTGGCCAAGTGCTCGTAAAACTTGATTTATATATTACGATTTATAGCTTGCGAAAGTGAAATGTGAAGGATATTTTAGTCATGTATTTTACCAAATATAATATTAATCAAGTAAAAAAGCCTTACCGCCACATACCCTGTTTTCAAGGCTTTGGGTATTTTTTTAATGAAAAAAACACGGGTAACCTTTTGAGACAAGTCTGATTAAATAGAATATCTTTATTTTCTTATATGTATTTCCCAGGTTTTTATACCCTTGCAAAAAGTAGTAAAATTTAAGTCAGAAGTTCTGCAACGGAGAAGGTGACATTTGCAAGTGAAAGTCCCAAGGATAAAAGCCTTTAAAGGATCGAATAAGTACGAGGCTCATCAATCGAATGTCTATAATTACACCACAAATCCCTAACTAAAGATAAACATGGTATTTTATTAGAAACTGGCCTTTAAATAAAGAAACATTTTTCAAAAGAGAAGACACCAAAGCTGTAAAAAAAAATAGAAAAAACTAGCAAGACTTTGTTGCCACCGCCGACAAAGTCGCATATTCTTTTCGCCTCGTTTTGCAGTGGGCGTGGCGAGCCCATTCGTCCATCCATCCAAGAAGCTTGTTATAATTTTCATGCGCTATTTAACATAATAAAGCAATAAGCTGCCACACAACACTGAAGAATGAAAGAAGGGCGAGAGCGTCGGCAAACATTTTTATTTATGCCACTCTGCCCTGTCCCTTTCGCTCTGGGTGCGTGTTTGTTTTGTGTCAACTTAAATGCAAAAGAACACAGTGGATGGGGAAATGAAACTAACTATAATAAACAAATGTGCAGGCTTAAGTAAATATTTAAACAAGAAAATATAAAGCGAATTACGTTCTCTTCCGAGCCACGAGTAGTGGCTGTTCCGTGGAGTACGGATGCTAAGTGGATTACCCAGAGTGTGGATAAAATGTCACAGGGCTTGAACTAATGGGTCCTGAAACTGATATCTGCTAAGGATAAATACTTGGCGAAATCACCATGGTAGTTCGCAACTGGATGACGTTATATTCATTTAGACTCAGAGCAAAAATAAAGACAGCTTCTTGTCTCCAGTTAACTTAGAGGTGCTGTCATTTTATAAAAATTATTTTTTTATAATTTTTCGTTTAAAACGCAAAAGTTTTTGTTACTTTTAATATATATACCTTTAATATAAAGTGTAAAATTTTAATTAGGCTAAAATAATTGAACTAACAATATAATGTTCCTTTGTTGCAAATGTTAGATTTTAGGGGATATTCTGTAGCCCATTTAAAAGTAGATTGAAACAAAAATAATTTAGCCAAAGTTCAGCATTTCGAATTAAATAATACTCTATGTTATTATTATTAGGTCTGAGTGCTTTAAATTTAAAGAATTTTGCATAATTATTATCTGAAGTAAATATTTTAAGAATATACTGTATCTGCAAATTAAGACATCATATTGTCATCATGATAACAAACAAAGAAGGTCTTGTAGACCCCCAACCTCTATCGTCCCAAATGTCTCATATGTGCTAATCTCTATCCTTTCAACACAAGCTCCCTTTTGTGTTCACAAAACCCAAAATAAATAACTACGATACAAGACTAATAACTGCAAAAGATAAGTATTACTGAAATTCACAAGATATTTGTACGCGCTTCCTAATCATTCCCATTGGTATTTCAAACAAAAGCTGCCAGATAAGATATTTCTTCTTGGATTTCGGGTGATGCTAAACTAAGCAGGGACATGAAAACTCTCTCTGGCCATCGGGCTATATATTCAATGAGCATCAACAACGATTGCCAGCGAGCAGATGCGACTGCCCTCTGGAAAGATCCTTTGGGCATTGACACTGGCACGTAGAAGGGATTCGTTTTAATGCGAGAACGGCCACCTGAGCTGTGAAAAAGGACACACACGCAAGAGGAAACCAAAAAGGATAATTAAAGGGTGCTTCTTGGTGCAAAAGCTTTGGACTTGGCATTTAAAACAGTGCGTCTCAGTAGTGTAAATGTTTCCGTTATGTTTTTTTTTTGCGTTTTTAAATGGTTTTTAAACTAAGTCTATCTACTACAAGTAAAAACTTGTAAACTTTTTTATTTAAAATTGTAGATTATGATATAAAAAACCCTTGAATTTTACATAACAATAAAGATATTAATGTCTACATATATATCTTTATCTCTTTAAAATGTTTAAAATACTTTTATTTAATAATGCCTTTGTGCTATCTGACATTTAATGTTGGTGAGATTTCAGTTATTTTATATACATACGAAGATTTATATTTATAAAGGATTTCCTAAATACAACTGCAAACCAGCTAAAAATCTGCATTAGTTTTAACCAGAGAGACAACTTGGTGCTATTTCTCTAACCGCAGCCGTGTGTGCGACAGATTGTCCTTAGGATAACCCCTCAGGGAGAAAGGACACTCGACACACGCGCAGACCGCTGATGACTGGCTAATTGCGGACTTTGCTAAAATTAATTTCCCAGCTTCTAATAATATCACCCAGAGGAACGGGTTGTGGGAAAAAGGGAAGTGAATATGGAAGGGTGGCGCTCCATGTTGTTGCACGTGTTCAACGCGGCGGATGCGTAATCTGTTTGGGTTACACCTTTCTGACGGTGGGATGTCTCCCAAATTTGCTCTAAGCCACGTATTTGTTATTTTCATTCGTCATTAGGCATCCGTATTTTGTCATCGGTTGCCACGACCCAATTTATAGGTCCAAAGACTCCGATGAACGGCTAATCGCTGTAATTATCCTTTATGAAGAACAAACTTACTAATTAAATTTCATTCGCTATTTGGGCAGGATCTCACTTGGCACATAATTGATTTAGCCAGCCGTAATAATTGCAAATTGCTTTTAATTGTTTTCCCCTGAGGCGGACAAAGTGTGTGCTAGAAGCCCATCATGTGCGATATGTGCGCTACTCGGTTTATTGCATATCGCATTTGATTGGATTAACAAGAAAGGATTTGGTCGTGTGCGGCATATTGAGAGGGACTTAAAAGCCAATCAAATTCAATATCTCCATTGCTAGCTCACAGTTCTATTGCTGATTTAATCAATGAAATGGAAATGGATTCTGATAAAAAACCAGGATTTAGAAGTGTGTACATACATCATACGAGTATTTCGTAACATTCGTAAGAAATATGGTGCATTTAATGATTTCGAAATGAGCAATGCTACCTAAGAACTCATCAAAAATATAAGAAGTTTCGGATAGCTAAATGTGACAATTGTCATTCATTTTCATATCACCATATTCATCCTATAAGATACTTATCTTTGGATAATATTTAAAGCTATCTAAGCTTAGTTAAAACTTAAAAGAAATCCAAAATAGGGATATGATCGCGTAACCTTAGAATATATTTACCTTGGTGTAGCTCTCTGTAGACCTGATGTCGTTTATGGTCCATGGCAGCATGGAGGCGGAGTAGCGTGGATCGACGGACGCACTGCCGCGATAAGTGAGCGAAACCAGGCGCGTTTTCATCTCGTCTGTCACGCTTTTTCGAAGGGACGTGTTTATTTGTTCGATTTTATTCACTACCGTGTACTCTATCTGTACGATAAACCGTTAAAATTGTGGGCCAAATTGAGTTACGGGCCATTTATTGACTTTTCATTTTATTTGCCGTTTCGCAAATAGCTTTTTAATCGTATTTTCTGTGTTTTTTTTTTTGTAGAGTGCTGTTGTAAAGAATCGAAATCAATATTTGGTGGACACGCGGCGAGGTTTTCGCATTCCCTGCTAGAGAAGCGGGAGTTGCTGGTGGAATGCGGAGTTCGTGAGCTGAATGAGTCACCCCAAAAAAAAAAAGGAAGACGGAAAGGAAAGACAGCCCTTGAAGCGGACAATGACCACCTGACTGCGCCTTCTGCGGGAAGGATCTAGTGGTGTTTCCCGGCCAAAGGAAGGCATCCGAGAAATTACTATCAGTATTGATTTTTTTGCGCAGCCGTCTTTGTTTTTTCACATATTTATGCACACACATTCGCGTACAGAACACGCTCGTTACGATGAACAGACAATAAGCGTTACTTTATGGTTGAAAAGGCCTTTTCATGAAATTTAAATTAATATACTAGTCAATTAGTGAAAATTTTTTAAATTAAATAGTTCAATAATAATTTCTAGTCGGGTTTAAAAACCGAAATGCATACTTTAGCAAGCCAAAATAGCACTATTTATGATTTTATTATCATAAAACCGTTTACCGTTTCTAAATAACTTAAAATTATGTAAAATTTTGATTCTTATCATGAAATTTTTTTTTTTTTAATTATTGAAATTACAGTTTTATATTTATTCGTAAGTAGGGTGTTCACTGCTTAGAGCGGGCACTGTAAACATTTTTTCGCTTTTGCATTAGGAAAAAACATTGACAAAGAGGGTGGAAAAGGGGGGAGCAGGAGGATGAGGATGAGGATGCGGACGAGCAACCACCAGACCCAAGTAGGCAACAACACGAGACGGCAAGTCACCCCGATGAAGGAATTTACTTTTGCATAAACTTTGTGTTTTTTACTTTTTACTTTCTACTTTCCTAAGGTTTCCGCCTCCCCTCGCCAAACACACACACACACACACTTAGCCACGGACCAACACACGGATAGTTCGATACAACGTGTGTGTTGTGCGCTTCTTTATTTAGGAATTTTTGCAACCGAAAACACGTTGAAATGCCACCAAATTCCGTTGAGCACTGACTTAATTCGCGATGTCACAGCATTTCTCTATGTAGAGTCCTTCGTCCTGGCGCCCGATTGATTGTGTTTGCTGCGCACGCGCGTGCTTGCCAACGAATCTGGCCATAATCAAACGAGATATTGTCCACATCACTGGCACTCGCGGGATTATTTGCCCGGATTAATGTCTGTGACGGCTAGTTTGTGCTTTTGGGGCAAAAGCCAGGTGAGTTCAAAACAAATGCACAAATTTCAAATTGTTTACAGGCGAGTTGAGGCAGTGTGACCGTTGCGCAGAAAACGGAATAATACCAAAATCCAACAGATTGCTTGACCAGATGGCCAACAGCTGGCAGATCAAAAGCGTCAAATAAAAAGTTCGTTATTATTTGAATTATCCCTTCCCACAAATATGGATGTTTAAAAATCTGCAATGATTTTCTAGCTGAATTTCTGAATTCTTCCTCTCACCACTAAAAATTGTAAACGTTAAAAATTATGACAAGGATTAATTGAAATATGCTAATGCCGAAGCTAATGGATTTATCTCTATTGCATAAAGCTGTAATTTTTTTGTATTCAATCGTTTTTCACCGCATTTTCGGTTATTTTCGCATATATTACAAATGTTCCAAAATCCATAGTTCCCCTTCTAACGGTAATTGCAATGACAAAAATGCGGTCAGACTAAAAGGTTGTTGTCCAGGAAAATCTGCAAATACTGGGAATCACTCAGAACTGTTTAGTTTTAAAGCGGACAACATTTTTTTAGTCATCCGTTTAACAATTAAATATCCTTATTTTTTTATATAAGCTAGGAGCTTTATTAAAACATAAATAATCGAATTAACAACTAAATTGGAAACAATTGTTGTGCTGGTGGAAATGGCTGGTGGGAATAATGGCATTAATTAAATTCGATTATCTAATACTTGGTTCCCGTTTTTCTGCTCTCTTGTGTTACTTCGCAGCGTTGGCGCGGCTTTAGCCCAAGGCATCCTTCATGCAAAGCTTATCCATAAGATCCGTGTAGAATCCGTTGTAGTTGATGCGATGCACGAGATTTATAAACCTGTCTGCTGTGTTCTTTTTGGCCATAATGTTGATCTTTTGCAGGAACGAAATAAGAATGCCGGTAAACTCGAGATCGAATCGTTTCACCCGCTCCGAAAAAGTATCGGCAGGATCTAGCGAGGTCTCCAGCTAAAAGGGCGACGCAGAAAACAAATATTAGTCAAAATTGACACACATTTATAAACATAATACATTTATAAATTATAATATAAATAACACAACAACGCAATCAATTTTAAATCCTTGTACAATAATCTACTTTTAATCTGTATTTAAAAGAATAATATAAAGGCTCATCGTAGTGTGGCTTTTATAGTGATACCTGAATAATATTTTCATACTTAATTTCATGCTTTTAACCAACAAAGTAAAAAAAATAATAAATTTAAAAAATACCAATTCTTTCCGGTAGAAGAAAATAAAAATATTATTTCAGGAATTGGCAGTCGTACTAAAACCTCCAACGAGAGAACGAAAGAATACAGAACTACAACGTTAAAGGCAAGCACAAGCCCATAATACCTGTGACCGGTGCAAACACTCAGGATCAGATTCGTCGGAGCTGTCGTCGCTGCTATCACATACCATCGACTTGAGCTCGGCGTCCAGAAAGAAACGCTGGGAGCGCTGCATTACGTGGGCCAAGGAAATAAACATATGGAAATGGGTTCGGATTCAAATTCATGGTTGGTAATGGTAGCAGGCGGGACGAGTGGAAGAGATTTAGAGTGTGTGACAGCAAAGAACAAGGACAAAACGAGAATATAGTATATATGTACAGGAGAAGCACACGTTGCTGACAGCCCAACAATCCAACCACCAGTTTTGCCAAACTCACCTGGATAAAGTCACAGAACTTCAAGCATATCTTGCACAACTTGAAGATGGCCCGATTGAGGTGGGAAGACTCCGATAGCATGCAGTTCTTGAGGCACGAGTCTATAAAATCCTGGTGAAGCTGCAGCACGTTGTCAACGTTCTCCACCGCCTGCATTTTTTCAATAAATATGTGCCAGTTGGGCTCAATAATTTCAATCATCATGTAGTACTCCAGGTTTTGAATGGCGTTCATCATGCGCTGGCGGAGCGTAAATGCCGATCTGTACAGCTCTGCTGCCTGGGGCGAGAACTTCTTGGCAATGGAGTTCTCCTTCCAAATCCTGAATAGGAGAGAATGAGTCAGAAAATAAGATTGTATATTAGAATGCAGAGGCTAGCACTCACTTGCAAAGCTGACGCTCCACGTGCTTGCAGTAGAATAACTGGCGGAATAGCATCTGGTACTTGGAGATGGCGAGGTGATTAAGCACCAGGGACACCGGCCACTTTACTTCATAGGAAAATGCAAAGCACTCGAGGCCACTGAGATCCAGGCGATCCTGCGTCTGCCAATACTCCTCCTTGTTGTCCTCCTTGATTATCTTGGACATTTGAGTGACCAAATCGTAGGGCAGCAGCTCGCAGTGAAGATGGTCCTTGTAGGGATCGTCGCGGGCGGAAGAAATGCGCAGCGTGAGGCCCAGAAGGTTCTCCAGCGTCATGGGCAGCACCAGGTCCACGTTCTTGGACAGCTCATCTTCGCAGGCGTCCATGAATTGCATGGTAAAGTCGCCCTGATTGAGCAGCAAATAGCGCTTCACCGACTGTAGGTGACCCATTAAATCGTTCTCCGCCAGCAGCACATCCAGCAACATGCGGGCCGCGAAGTAGTACGCTTCGTTTATAACGGACACGTGCTGCTCGCTGGTCGGGTCGTATTCGAGGTGCATCTGCTGGGTGGGCATCACCCGCTTGCCACACTGCCGAACCACGTTCAGGTACTTGCCGGTGCGGAGGATTTTGTCAGAGTATTTCTCAAGGAACGAGGGGATGTGGTCGCGTCGCAGAGTGTACCGTTTTTCCCAATAACCGTCCGAATAGTGCTCCGGCAGTTGGTTGCAATGTACCTCTTCATAATCTTCCACAAGAAACTCTTGCTGGCGGTCAACGATAACACCCTTCTGGATCCATAGCTGCAGCATCCGCATGTACGGCTCTGCCGCTTTGCGCATCAGTCCAATAATTACTTTCTGGGATTCACGATCCCCCTCCAGCCGCTTGATACGCCCGTGCAGGTGCGTTAGCACAGCGGCGCCCCGCAGCTCACCCTGCTGCAAGCCAAACATCGTCGTCCAGATCTCCTCCATCACCCAAAGCGTTGGCTGCATGTAGTAGACTAGCTTCTGCATGGTCAGCTCATTCTTTTCCAGCTCGTCCTCCGCCTGCATGAGTAGAAGCTAGAGTTGGGAAGGAGAAGCGTGACCAGTTGTGCGGAAATGTTTCACCAGTTTTCTAGTAGTCTACTTACGTAAAAGTCGTGGCTGACATCCGTCAGTGCCGCGTTCAACGCATTGATCACCTGCCCCTGACCGTCCAAGTCAGCGACCATCCTCTGGATGCCCACGAAGTACGAGGCTAGCGGCAGGATTTTCCGAACGAGCTCCGCCAGCGAACGGTCTACCTGATTGTGAATGGCGAACTCCGTCTTATAGCTGGACAGGCCACCAGATGGATCGGGCGGTATGGGCACGATAAACGGCACCCGAATACCCGTGAAGCAATACAGAAGCTGAGTGAGTAACTCGTTTTGCTGGCTTTCAAACGGCAAAGCTGCAATCTCCGGGTCCGGAGCCGAGTTACCGTCTACGTCATTGAAGTCCCAAAGACTGTGTGTTCGACTCTCTTCTGGAACGCCTGTGGGAGGCGGCGCTGACGGCGGATTCACTAAGGTCTTCTGACTGTTGCTTTTGAGTGACTTTTCGGTTGGTGGTGGCCGAAAGGTGCTCAAGGATTTGTTGGATGCGCCAAGCAGCAGGCGCTCTCTCATCTGTGAAGAGCCAAAAGTTAGGAGGTCAAGGACGACAGCACTGGTCTGCCACTTACCAAACTCAAATCGCCAAGTTCTCTGTCCTCCTCTCTATTTCCTTGGCTGCGACCTGCGGCATTGGCACCAGAGTCTGACTTGCGGTTAATTACTGGCGTCGACGTGGGAAGGCCCAGTGAATCGTGCGACCCCTCGGCCAGGCTTGTCCTGGGAGCCAAGGAAGCTCCAATAGAGGATTTGCTTTGTAAGGGCGTGGTGACGGTAGCCATTTCGCTGCTTTTCAGACTAGAACGTGGTGTCAGACAGTCTTCGGAGTATCGCTTGACAAACACGAGAAGTGCGTACATGGGATCCTTGCTGCGAGAGGAAGACGAAAAGCTGCATATTGAACCTGCCCAATTAGGCCGAATCAGCGCACTCACCTCTTTAGGACCTGCTTGACCTCGGCGGCCACCTCGTCGCAGTTGGGCCGTTTCTGGCTTATGGTCGTCAGTATGCCAACCAGCTCATCAACAGACAGGCGCTTGTCGTCCGTGGCCCGAAACTCGCGAAGAATGCTGTCCGGCGTGTACGGCGTCCTGGGAAAAGCAATAGATCAATTTAGTCGCGGGAACTTGCATTGACGGAGCATCGGATCCATCAAAACGGAACGCGCAGCAGACAGACGCATACTGCGGGCAGCCGGCATCTGTGCAGCTGTGCACTCGGTACTTCCTAATGCACTCACTCGGACTCGGAGATGAGATCGCTGAGCACCTTGCGGGTCAGCTCGCCTTTACTCATCGCGGCGTATGTAAATTGTTGTTGCGTCTGCTGGAAACAACGGTGCAATTTACAGTTTAGCGCTTCGGGTTCGAGCAAAATCGAATTTGCCCGAGTGATTGTCAAAAGAAGATGACACTATCGGTATTATTTCAAAGTGTCACGAGCTGTTACCTTTCGTGGCAGAAAACTGACATTTAAATTAATGCATGCACATATATTTATTTCTAAAAAACACTAGATTGTTTAAGAAAAATGGTACGGTATGGTGGTTGGAAAACTGTTTTCAACTAAATGACAGAAAATATCGGCGATGTATCCCAGCTGTTCCCAAACAAACTGCTGAAAATATCGGTTTACTATTGCGATACGTCGCCGATATTTTCGGTTCATTTAGTTGTCAAGGGAATACCTGTACAGTTTTCCAGCATGCTGAGCTGGGAGGCAATTGATGCGGTCTTACTTAATTGACAACCGGCTACAGTGTTTCTAATCAGAGAACTTTATACATACATTTACGATAGAGGTCTGCAATATAATGTTCATGAAACTTTACAACTTTGCTGATAATCCTTGATGTAATGGATACAATTATGTGAACAATTCTTTTAAAATTGCAAAAAGATGTGTGCGAATTATAAAAAAATTGTGACTCTATAGTAAAAACTTTAATTATTAACGTTTTTTATGCAGTGTCATACCCGCATCGTGAGTGGTGCTCATCATGTGGTTATCGGACTTGTAGGCTCTCAGATATTTTGTACCATCTCTAAGCAATCGAAACAATCGATTTGCTCCCAGCTCTCTTATCCCCCATTCAAACCAAAAAAACGCGTCGATCAACAGGTGGGCTCCCCAACTCGCGTTCCCGTTTCCCCCCTCTTCGCTCGTCAATTGGCGCCCTAGGAAAAAGCCAAGGCAAAAAGATATCGTGTGTGGCTAGACTTTCACTACGGGTCAATCCGAAATCCCAAGCTCTGCTAGCTTGTTCGTTGGCTCGGCTTGTCTTTAATTAATGCGCTTCGCACGCGTTGTCGCCGTTGTTTTAGCTTCAATCTTAGTCTTTGTCGTTTGCCCATACAGAAGAGCAGCCGAGCAACAATCAACCCGTCTAAGCCGTGTTTACGATTTTCTGCAGATCGGGCTGTGCGAGATGTGAGCTGTGGCTTCGCGTTTCGCCAACTTCTTTTCGTTAATTTCTCACCCAGAAAGCACAGTCGCAGCAGTGAAAAAGGCCGTAAAAGAGCCAAGCTATGAAAAAATATGGCCAAAGATAAAAACGGCGGAGAAGAAGGAGAGCAGCGCGCAGGCGACATTGTGCGATGTACCGTTAGTGCGCGAGTGACTCTGTTTAAGCATAATTTAAATAATGGGGAAATCCGTGCTCGTAATTGATTTAAGTAGTGCGGCACAGCATTTGCATAATTTTCCCTGGAAGCCTGGAAAATTCGCTCTTTCATGGCAGCAACAAGTGCCATTTCGTCTGTGTGTGCCTGTTTGATGGCTGTGTGTGCATCGGGTGCACGCGTGCGCATGTGTGTGTTCGTGTTGTGAACTTAAATGGACAAGTTAGAATCCACATTCCACAACAATGGCCAAGAAGGAAAAACGGCCGCTGATCTATTAGTTTCTGGGCAAATTTCAAAATAATTGCACTGTGCAACTGTTCAAATGGATGTGCAGAGCATTATATTTGTAATTAGCTGTGCAGGATCTGAAGCGTCCAGATACAAATGTACATACAGCTGCGGTTAAGTGATTAGTTGTAAACAAATGCTGTTTGTACACCAAGGAAAATTAGTTGTCCCTATAGTTAAAAATTTGTTGCCTATTTTTAAAGTTTTTCATTTATTTACCTATTTATTTAAAATCTAAATTTCAATTTAAATATACAAATCAAGTAATAAAGTATTAGATTTACAAATATTTTCAAATATTCGTCTAATCCAAAACAATTATCATTTCTTTTAAGTCACTCGAGTTACATTTTTTAACATCTTAATACCAAAAGTAAAACATATCCCACACAAATACTATTGACTTTTGATGTCAAGCTGTGCTTATTAATGTTGTTTTTGTTGTCGCCGCGTTGAACTAAATCTATAACCTTAATTAGCATAACAATAAAACATAAAAACAACAACGAAAACAGCATATGAACCTTCTTCAAACGTAGATGAAGAAGCCAGAAGAATTAGAACGGGTTAAAGTTGAACTTTGGTATGAAAAGAATACAGAGGGAGAAGCATAGAAACTAAAGAACAAGGCAGACGAGACATAAGCAATTACAGGAAATTGAAAAATACAAATCCGGTGTTACCTCTCCGATTAATTCAAAAAGTGTGGAATGCCGGTTTCGTCCAAAGATCAGAAGAAATCATGCTGAGACTTAATTAATTGCTTGTGTGTAGTATAACCTTGGACAGCAAAGATCACCGTTTAGTTTTTTTTTTGGGTCAATGAAAGCTTAAAATGCTTGCTTTCATGCAAAAAAATATACCTACTTATGTATATATGAACATATATACCTACATATACATATATTATACATATTCATGCATAGTTAATAAATTGAGTGCTAACTCAGGGTGTAATAATTAGTCATTTTCCAAATATTGTATTTCAAATAAATTCCATGTTCCAATTCAAAACTGTGTGTTACAAATTAAAATTTCGAACTGTTTCAGCTACAAATCAATTTACTTAAAACTCCTTTTTAAGCCGTTATAAACATAAACAGAACGGAAAAGTTTATTTATAAATTCATTTAAAAAAATCATTAAACAAATACAATGAATTAGTTCATTTTCAAGAAATAATAAAAATATTTTTAAGGTGAACTTAGTATTTAACCCAGTAAGTTTTCTACTTCATTCGGAACACCCACGTTTATTAAAAGAATTTAAGTAGCGTTCCAGTTTAAATTTAAATTTGACCCAAATTGATATTTAACTTTTATTATACTATCGAAGAGGAACCCAGAGTTTGTATTCTATTTCTGGAACCGTGGAGATCAACTAACTAATTTGCCTACAAAACGCATAACTCATCTGCAGAACAATTGGATTTAACGTCTCGCCATTGTTTGGTCAAATATATTAACACTCCACATGCTAGCCAGTTCTTAGCCCACGTAGGCCACTCCGCCGCCCACGGAACCGCAGAGACCAGGGCAGCTAGAAACTGTAAACAGAGGAAAGGCTAGAACACTTTTCAAAGAATTCATAAGCACGCGCTAATGCGAATACTAATGCCAGGCACTGGCCGATCTACGGCTCTCTTCCACTGACCACGACCACTGCCCAAGACCAAGTCCGAGAATACGAGGCGAGACCCCTTCCACCTGTCCCTCTCTTCCCGTGTGCGTGAGGTGTGTGGAAGCACCTGTTGTCGAACAACGTAACCGTGCGTGTGTTTGGGTTGCGTCTTATTAGAAGCCGCATTCGGCTGCCGCGGGGCCAAGTCAGGAAAAATGAGAAAAACACAAAAAGCATACAAAAAGAAACTGCGCTGAAAACCGGTTGATGTGAATGTGAAAATGAAAGAAAACCTTTACAGTAAAACTTTTGTAACTTGAACATCCAAAGTAAATTTTTAAAAGAAAAGTTAAAAACATTTAACCATTCTTGCAATTTAAATCAAATTTTTTTGTAGGTTTATTTTGGCATTAACCCCAACTTTGATAACTTGTTTATCTTTTTAGACCCACTTTACCCATGACCTTTTAAGCTTAAGTCTCAGTACCAATTTAGTTTCTGCATAATATTTACATATATTTAAATTATTTATTAGAAAGTATAATGGAGCACCCAGTTTCTGAAATATGTACCTAAAATTACACATTTCTTTTGATTTTAAAGATATTAAAATACTTCTGTGATGGGAAAATTTCTAGCTTGAAATATCGCTCGAACGAGTTATAGAGGCTTGACTGTATTATTTATTTGTATCCTCAGTCTAAGATGTCGCTGAAGAGTTGGTTTTTCTTTTTCTGTTCCACAGTTCGAATTTGGTGAAATCAATGCGTAGAAAGTGAATTGCAAGGCTTACGCAAAAGTCGGGGGAAAAGTGAAAAGCTGCGGAAAAGTGGACTTACCAAAAAAAACACCAAATCTTTTTGGATACTGAGTTCGCAATTGCATTTTGACTGCCTGTTTCTACCTGTTTCCTAAATCGCGTGCCTCTGCTGCTGCAATCAGCTGACTGGAGGCGAAGCGAGAGCTGGAACGCACACCTGGGCGAACGTCGGCGCCCACCTGCCGGCTTAGATGCGTCTAATCCAAACGGCAACCGGCGGAGCTGCTGCGACCGTTCTGCAGTCGCAGTACAACTACACCAACATGCGTGAAGATGATATCGAGCTGGCCATTAAAGTGGTAAGTTGCCTAGCCGGCTACGTGCATCTTCTCCATTAGGAATGATGAATGACTGGATCGAGTGAATGGCACTAGCACCTGAGAGATCAGATCTGGATTGGATTCGTCATGGATGATGCTAATGGCGAAACTGCACGGATTAAGATTCTAGTTCAATTAGGGTTTTTCCTATCACTTCTAATAGCTTTCTGGAATTGCTTCAAATAAATTTTTATTCAACATACTTACATATCTAGAAATGTCTTTTGTCGAAGGCCAAGTGAAATTTTATTGCATTTCACGACTATAGGATATCGTTAATTAACTGAAAACGGTAATTGTTTTTAAGTATACCAGGGAAAGCAAGAAAAAATATATATTAAAAATAGTTACATTGCTTAGATTTGTGAATTGTTATACTTATGAAGGGTATTTAATATAATCGCACAAGGACATTGTAAAAAACGAGCAGTAGTTTCTAACAGTTACCAAGTCCAAGTTCAAGTTGAAAGATCAAAGTTTTCTTCACTCCAATATTTGCCGTTAATTCCAGAAAACTTTCATATTACAAATTTTTAAGGCACATTCTCAGCAAAGATGTCCGATTTTTGATAGTTAATAAAGTTGTTTAAATTTTTTAAAAAGTGCTCAGTTCATTTTACTTATAATTGTTAATTTTTTAATTGAAAACTTTGAAAAATAAAACCCCTAATCCCCATTTACTTTTATTCACAGGTCATTGTGGGAAATGGCGGTGTGGGAAAATCGTCGATGATTCAGCGCTACTGCAAAGGTATATTCACCAAGGACTACAAAAAGACAATCGGTGTGGATTTCTTAGAACGACAGATCGAGATCGACGGCGAGGACGTGCGCATTATGCTGTGGGATACTGCCGGACAGGAGGAGTTCGACTGCATCACCAAGGCCTACTACAGGGGGGCCCAGGCCTCGGTGCTGGTCTTTTCCACTACAGATCGAGCGTCGTTCGAGGCGATCAAGGACTGGAAGCGGAAGGTGGAGAACGAGTGCAATGAGATACCCACGGTGATTGTCCAGAATAAGATCGATTTGATCGAGCAGGCAGTGGTCACCGCTGACGAGGTGGAGACACTGGCCAAACTGCTCAACTGCCGCCTGATACGCACCTCCGTCAAGGAGGACATCAATGTGGCGTCCGTTTTCCGCTACCTGGCCACCAAGTGCCATCAGTTAATGACACAGAGCTACGAGCAGGCTGCCGGAAACCAGCAAAACTCCAGCCATCCGCCCTACAGTAGCAGTACGCCCACAATCAGCGCCTTCAGTCCAACCTTCACCAAGTCCAGCAGCGGCACCATTGTGCTTCGCCCGGCCAAAAAGGGTCATGGATCTAGCGTGGCCCGGAAGCGCAAAATAGTGCTAAAAAAATGCGGTATATTGTGAGGAGCATAGTCAACGGATCAGGTGGATGGATGGAAGCGACAGTGATGGCAAATTAATAACTGGAGCATATTTAACGCCTAATTATTTTGGAGCCTAATAAAGTCGTAACCGAGGTGGCCAGTCAACCGTTGGATGCAACCACAGCCATTCACTAGTCGTGCACAGACTCCGTCTCCGCGTGATGTGGTTCAGACATGCTTACGGAGCCAGCAAAAATAATAAGAGAGGCAGCAAAGTGGATCTTCGAAGTGGACTACGACGAAGTGGGGATACTCTTGCACCGAGAGCAGCTTAATATATATTTTTATCTATATATACCGGATAAAATAATGTTTATCGTTCTCGTTTAGGGCAAAGACTGTTGTCGGGCCGGTTCCGATTTAAATATTCTCAAAGCAATATCTCAAAAGGGATTTACAGTGTAAATTTAACACTAAGTCGTGGTTTGTTTTATTTATGTATATGAATAATGGTTTTTGAAGATACAAGATCGCGTTGAACTTACAAGATCGAATATATTTTAACGTGAAAAAAATCAAAGATTGTCCTTGATTTGAATCCAAAATAATAGTGAAAACATGGAACAGGATTTTATTTCATTGGTCAAAACCTTTTAGTAGTTACCGATATTCTTTCTTCACAAAATCATGATAATGCAGCTTTTGCATTTTTAAAATACTCATTAAAATACTCTCAAATAAATATTCAAAAGACTCTCTTCCAACAAAAGATTCAGAGAAGCAAAAAAACATACAAGAGTTAATAAGCAAGCACAAGCTTCTTAAATAAATTGGACTAATTAGTTTTAGATGTGAAATTAAAGTTGCCCACTTTTGTATAACGGAGACTGATGCTGCAGCGTTGGCTTTTAGTCGAATGTGTAGTATGTACAGGCATATAAACTTTGTGGTTGTGCGGCCTTAGCTTGCCCAACGAAGCACAAATTAAAAGGCTAATTTATCACGCTAACCAAAACCCAGCAGATATCCATGTGAAATCCCTTCGCCAATTTGCTTTTGGACAAATGTGCAATTAATTATGCAGCTTAGATATATAATTATTAACTGCTTGCGAGAGTCATGTCAAAGAGCAATTTGACTCGATTTCAAGTAGATAAAACAAGTTTCACGTTCTATGCAAAGTTAAATGACGACAGAATTCTCATGCTTCTGAGATACATTCAAAAAGGTGTCCGAAAACACGGACTTATTTATTTTTATGTTGCTAAATACGGAACACACCGTTTATAAAATTAACATGTATCAGACTATTGGAGAAATTTGTAATGTAATCTCATTGAGATTCCTGTAGCACCCCTGAATATCAGATTATAGGAGAGTATATACATATAAATAATCCTAAGCATATAATTACTAAATACTCTATTTATTAATGTATTATTTTATTTAAATATTCAACTAATAAATTATTCGTGTATAAAGTAAATAACTGATTGGTTGTTTCTTATTTGTTACCAAACAAAAAAAAAATAAACAGTCTCAAGAAGCAGCTGGTGGTATATAACGAGGGCTACCCATTCTTTGTCGGCAGGCCTGTTTACGTAAAAAAGCATGTATGTATTATATATTTTATAATTGTAATATTTTGATATAAAGTTGGTATTTTTAAAAATATACTTAAAAATAAAATTGCAAATTCGGACAATAAAATTCGAAATTTAATGTTTTTTAGAGATTTAGAAATCGATTAAAAATCTCAATTGGGGACTGTTGCAAATGATGATTATATTTTAAGCGTTATTTTTCCGATGTGTTTTTTGGGTTCGTCTCCTTTCGCTTCATAGGATCATGCAAAAAGTTTTCCGAAAAAACTTTTAAAAGATATATTATCATCTTGTGCGAAAAAATAACGCTCAAAAAATAATTCTTATTTTTTAGTTTTTTTTTTTTTTTGGCTCAAAATAATT
>JAEIIJ010000631.1:0-11155 GCA_018904815.1 Drosophila ogumai
TCTATACATTATGATATATATATAAACTTTTATTCTAAAGTCCTTGCTTTAAATGTTTATATAAAATTACCCTGTAAGGAGTTAGTCGTTTGGTATGCAAATTAAATAGTTCCAAAATGTATTTAAGACCTGTCACAGAATTTACTGTGGATTTCAAATCAATTAAAATCAAATCTAAAAATAGATAATTTATTTTATTTATGGATTTTAATTTACAGATTAGTATAAAATAAACTTTCAAGCAATATTTTGTAGCAATCTTTAAAACGCCTTTTCAGTTGATTTCAAAGCCTTAGTTTATTTATTTCTATGGTTTACATAAATATTTCTAACAATACAAACAAAATTCTTTATAAATCCGTTAAAGATTATATGATTTATATTATTTTTGATTAAAAAGAAAGTGTATTTGATTTCGTGGCCTCCCAAAAACTCTACAAATTTGACTCAATTCCACGCGATGCTATTTTACTTGACATCTACATGCGACGCGGGGCAACGCGGCGACTCTAAGTAAGCAAACAACCGCTTTGTTGTTGTATACCCAAAACATAATGTACATAATGTGTGTGTGTGTGTGTGTGTGTGTTTATGCATGGGGGCTGGAGCCCCCATCTTGCTCCCCACCCCGCCCACAAAAAATCGGGCATGCGCGCTCCAAACTCCACAAACAGCGCACTCACACAGCGACACTAACTAACCCCAATCCGAGCGGCATCTGTGTGCGTGCGTGAGCAGCCCCCAAGAAGTTTTTTGGCTGTCAGTCAATGGAAGGCGGCGTACACCCACCCACTCACACAGACACACACACGCAAAAGAGGGAGCATGGACGGAACACCCTGTATGCTGCACGGATACACACAGCCAGTGTCCGTGTGAGGGGGCTGTGTCGGTGTCTGTGGCTGTGTATGTTCGGTGTCTGTGTCTGTGACTGTGTCGGTGTATTTATATGCAACCACTTGAGTTAATCAAAAATGTCTGCTGTAATTTATTTTACTACGGCCGCCATCTTTTATTCCCGCCCAGAACTAGAACCCGAAGCGGTGGCCATTTGGGGAATTTATCCGGGGGAATGCATTTTTCCGGGAGTCGCCCTTCGTCTTCATCCCCATCCCTTTGGCAACCTTTTGGACAAAAGCAATTTTCGCCGGACAAAGTTGCCAAAGCAAACATAATTGCCAGCATTGCTGCTACGGAGCACTTGCATATTCAGCAGTGTAATTAGAATCCAAAACTAAAGCTCCAATGGAAGCCGGCGCTGACCCACATTACTATATCAAAGTGTGGACAAAGGCGGGATTCCATCTAGCTGGCCACCCTGCTGTTAAATCCTTAATTTACTCTTAAGCAAACCCTAGGAGGAGAAACCAAATAACTTCCCCCCCCTTTTTGAAAAGCCATTAAGACGATAATCGATAGCCGGGACCGGACAAGAGCATAATGCTCGAATCCTTGTGCAGGCCGCTGCAGTTAAATTACGAAAAATGTAATTACAAAAAAAGAAAAAAAAAAGGCTCTTGCCCCGGCTAAATACACACATAAATCTGCGAGGATGGCGCGTGCCATCCTTGCCAGAAGAGCTGCCAAAAGGAAGAGGAATGAGCTGGGACTCACCGTGAAGCGTCTGCACCACACTGACAGCCATCGAATGTCCTTAATCCTTTTGCCCATGGGTAAGCGCAGTAGGATGTCCGTTCCGTTGTGCGCCTGCAGGATGGGTGGATCCCTGCGGGTGGCGATGGCGACCGAGAACGAGAATAAGATGGAGACAGAGAGCGTTAAATGAGAGGTCCTGGTCATGTCAAACTATATGTACCAAGTAGCATAAGGAAACAAAATTAAAGCCATGAATGTTTTCTTAATTTGGAATGTGGTTATTTTTCTGACTACCAAAATTTTATATTTTATACATTTATATTTATAAAATTCAATGCTTAAAAGTATACAACATGCTCGTCATACTTCATAGTAAGTATCTCGTCTTTCTTTAAGCTTGTTTTTCTAGTTCCTGTTTTCCTTTAAGAGTCCTGTCCTTCCTGTTCCGTCCTGGTTAAAACGAAGTCAAACATACCGATGGCCAGCCCAGTGACTGTCCATTTAAGGACACGCCTCCAGTTTGCACGTTCGTTACCAATATGTGCATGGGGATTAATGTGTGACCAGCTAGAAAACGCAATGGATCGCCCTGGGCCCGGACCCTTGGCCCGGATTCCAGCGACACTATTTAAAATCATTAAAATTAAAGCAAAAACCAAACGACAAACCAAAAACATTTCTCATTTTCGCATACTCGCATTATTTATGAGGGGAGCGAGCGTTGATGAAGATTTATGGCTAATGCAGCGAACCGAGGCATTACACACGTCCCATGCCCATGCCCCCTCCTCTGCCACTTGGCGAATGGATTTCTAGGTGGCTGCAACTTTTTGCGGCGGCTTAAAGCTTTTCAGCCAATTAGCGACTCTTTGGGGCTTCAATCTCAGTGCCTCTGGTGGCGCATCTCTGTGGGAATCGAAGCGGAGCCTTGGCATAGAGATGCTAATTGCAATGGTTGGGCAATTATCGCGAATAGTGAATATCAAAAGCTAGTAGTTGAGGTTTTTACCATTACCCACAATTACTGCAAGTCTTAGGTAAAGGCACACTCCCTTTGTAATGTTTACTCGAGTAAAGGTACCCTCTGATTTCCTCAGTGCAGTGGCTTGCTTTTATAATCATGTGGATTTTCCGATGATTACATATCCTCCAGTTGCTGCATCTCATCTCGCTACCACGACAGACTCCTGGGAATATTAATAATCAACTTGAAGTCTAAGTATGCCAATCCCAAGGGGGCTGTCGTCGTCGTTGTCAGTCAGCAGCAGCAACCGTAGCGAGTGTTTGCCCAGATGAATCTGTATCTGTCGACACGGCTGGATGTAGTATAAATCATGGGGGAGAGAGAGGGCTCCTTGAGTCGCTGGGGGTTGAGGAGGATCGATCCATCGCAACTGGGACAAGTGGCGGGCGGCGAGTCAATCAGTCAGTTAGTGGGCTAGTCGGCTCTAGCCGCTGAAGTGGAAAGGTCGCCGTCTAATGAATGTCAGCGGAGGCCACGCAATCCGCATTAGACACGGCTAAGCACTTAGGCAATAATATCCTTGAAACCGAGGCTGTCGACGGGTCAACGGGTCGCCGGGTCGAGGTCCGAGCTTATGTCCAGATGCCAGCAGCAACTGGTGCAGCCTCTAATGAGCCAAAACAAATTGAATGGCTCTGTGTCAACAGTGCATCAAATGTATCTATCTGCTGGCCACCCAGGGATGTGTCATGCCGTCCTGCCACCCCCAAGACACCAGTGTATCGAGGACGTCTTCCTCGGCTCCAGTCTGTTTGCCTTCGATTCCCAGTTCCATTACAGTTTCCGCCTGGCAAATATGTGTGCTTGTTGCCCTGTTTGATTTGCCTGTCCTCCCTCTCGGCAAGGACATCTTCGCCTGGCTTGAGTGAGTTCGAGTTCGACATTTATTGATGCACTTAGAATGGATTGGAATGGGAGTGGGTGTGGGCTGTCCTGGCTGTCCATCGATTTTATTCTATTTGCTCTCGCTCAGCGCTAAGCATCTATGCACTTTCACCCAATTAGTTTAGTTGGAATTCGGATCCCGCTTGGGTGCCCTTCTATTGGCAACTAAGCCCTTAACTTGTTGCTCGACCACCGGATTCTTTCCTGCTGACTGGCAGTATATGTATGTTATGCTGCCTGCCGCTCGATAAAACAAAACGCACAACAATTGAGGGCATTTCGCAGACAATAAAACGCGCCAACTCAGCAGAAGGCCCAATCATCCCAGACCCAACATCCCACACTCGCACCCAACCCCATCCGGATTCCCCGAACAAAGCCAAACCGAGGACCAGCCACCCCCGAAAATATTCTAAAATTATTATGAATATTTCATGTTTCCGTGACGGAGCCAAGCCAACGCCCCCGCTTCTGTGGGTGACAGTCCGCAGACGGATGATGAGTCCCAGCAACGACTACTCAATTAAATTTGTATTAAAGTGCAGGCAGCAGGGGTGTTCGCGCCGGAGATAGCGCCGGGCGGGGGCATTAATCACGCCAGCAACAATAATAATTAGTAAGGCTTTGGTCCGGGGAAGAAAACCACTACAGACTACGGCGAAATGTTCCCTAACGAGCTGCGAAAATCTAGTTAGCAGTAAAGAGTGGAAAAGACTTGACTTTTGCACAATTTAAAGGGAGCATAAAGCTTATAAACATTTAAAATAATGTTTTTTAGATGTAAAAATGCGTTAAAACGTATGTCTTTAAAACTATATAAATTACGAAATGAATTTAAGGGACTTTTAAACAAAAGAATGCCGTAAAGAAATCATTAAAAAATAAATTATTAAGATGTTTACTTATTTATTTATTTATTGCTTACTTTACTATATTAATATTTACAATTTATAGCCCATTTTTTTTAGCTTGCGTCTTCAAAAACTAAATAAAAATTAAGAGATTTCAGTTTCGATTGAAATGTTGATCTCCTCGCCATGAAGACTTTGTGTCTAATTATTATTTAAAGTTAAATGGACTTAAAGCTTCAATAATAATAAATAATTAGAGAGTTCTTAATATAACTAAATTGAAAATAAGCCAGGAGAAATCGCAATAATTTCTTGTCTTTGAAGCTTAAATCTTAACTGAAATGTAAATATAGTTCTTCTTTCAATTAAATGAGATTTCTATAAAAGTTATCTATATAACAATACAATTTTTTAAGATATTAAATTGTATTTCTGGCTCATGACATTTTTTCAACTTTGATTTGTCCAGATAAGTATAATATTATAATATAGATAAATCTCAATTAATGCATTTATAACTTAGTTATAAAAGATTTGCGATATGGTCCCCTGATCCAATTGCAAAATGAAAGGGTATATAAATTTCGGCGTTGCAAAGTTAGCTTCCTTTCTTGTTTATAATTCGTTTCCGGCAAAGGCGTCAGAAGCGTTGCCTACTTCTGAGCGCACGGGGCCCGAAGTGACAGCAACAGGCGCAGCCACTTGAGGGCTTCAAGCAGCGGGGGAGGAGAAGGTATTGAGGAGGAACTGCATCCGCCAACTCTGGTGCTTAATCGAGTTAATGGCAATGGGCACAACACGGCCCAAGGCGACGGCCAAAACAGTATTTCGTGTTGCGGCTGCGCTGTCAGCGATGATTAACACCACGAAGGACGTTCCGGGTGGCACATCCTGCTCCTGGTTAGTATATAGTGGCTGCACAGGAGGAAGGGACACTACTAAAACTTCATTTGCTACTTTGCATGGAGCAAACTTTAATGAAATCTGCATAAATCAGAGCTAAGCGAAAAGGCAAGCGCCAAGGTGGAGCGCGGGGGGTAGGGGAGGCGGCGTTTTGTTGTGCAGATGCAAATGAGCAACAGCGGGGAGGGAGGGGTAATGCAGGGGGTTGCCAGTGGGTGGTGGTGTCACTGGGACAAGGCAACGGCGTCCCACTCATTGTCATGGCAACGGGCGTTAATCAGCGCTGCGTCGCTTTCATGCTTCTCAAAAAATTCTAATTTAATTACTTATGCTCGATGCATCCATTGTGACACAGCCACCATCCAAACCCTTCCCCCTTCCCTCCCAGACAACCAACCTCCCCCTTTCACCAGGGGAGCGCTAAAGCGAGCGTGAACACAAAAAGAAGTGAGCAGCGCCAGGAGCAGGAGTCCACTCAAGAAAAAGCATAGGTACTATCAGGTGAGCACAATAAACATTTGGAAAGTTAGTTTCATTATAAGTTCAGGAGAGAAATATAAGCCAGAAAACGAGCTTATAAATGATTATATTTAAAATCTAGCTCAAGTTCTTGAAACTTTAGAAACTTTTAGCTATTCTTTGCAGAGAAAAAAAATATTTTATTAATTTTCCCATAAAAGCAAACCATGGTTTTTCATGGCAATGAAGCTCTTTAGCTTTTCCTGGTACAACTCAAATTTCGTTTGAGCCACGTACACGCTTGTGATGCAGCAGGATTGGCAGCCCTTCAACGGGCCCCGCCAAAAGCAATCGGGATAATTAACGTTGATTGGCGTACGCCCGGAAAGCTTAGCAAGAAGCCAGCTTCGGGGCTGTCACTCGTAGCTCCTGCCAGCCGGAGTGGTGGTGGTAGAAAGCCTGTCCCAGTGCCAATCAGTTGCATTTATCAATTATCGTTCAGCGGCAGACAGACACACATAATTTCGTACATAAAAATCATTAGACATAATAAACGCGCGCAATTTGTTGGCTCAAATGCATGCGATTGCGATAGCGGCGGCGGTGTGCCACATAATACAGCAATCATCATCGTGCTAACACCACACACACACACACACACCGCTGCCGACCTTCAGCTACCTACCACCCACATTCCCAGCCCAACCAGCGCGGCAGAAGGTGCACGCGGTAATGTACAACGGGGGGTATGGGTAATGTGTCTGAAAGCGTAAAAGCGTGCAATCGCTACGGCGTTACGGGCTTCCACCTCCATCTCCAATCCCTGGCCCCAACCCCTCCGCACAATGTTGCTCTTTGTCATCAGGACAGCAGGAGGGGTGGACGGGTGGATGGATGGGGGAGGCGCGCCACTGGATGGATGGATGTGGAGGCGATGGCATCGTTGTACATTGAACTAATAAAGCCCGGCACGTGGCATCAACAATGAAACGCATTAAAGTCGATTACAATATGAATGCCTTGGGTTTGGGCAACCGATTCGCCACGGATGGTTTTCTGCATCGCCTTCAGTCCGCCGCACTCACACATCATCAAGCAGGCAGCGATTTTGATTCAGATTCCGAATCTGAATCCGATTTCTCAAGCGAGAAACCGCGCCGAGCATTTGAGATTTTCGAATGGGGAAATCCAACGCGTAAACATTCTCAGGTTTTTTCTTCAGTCTGGGGAACAGGAGATGGGGTTGGGGATGAGGATTTGGATTGGGATTGGGATTGGGGAGCATGGAGACTGCGCAATGCGGGAAGCCGATTTCTGGGAATCGCTTATTCCTCGCACGCCACGTTTTGTTATCCTTGGCTTTAGGGAAATATTTTGGCAAAGATTGAATATGCAAAAAATCAGGCGAGGCTTAGATTGGGTTCCAACATGAAATATATATTTCTATAAATAAAACTGATAATAAAATAAAGTTAACTTGCTACAGCTGTGTACCCTTTATTAACAGAAATATCAAAAATTAAAATTAATTAAAAAATTGTACGTCTATTAAAATTAACTTATAGATTTCTTGAGCAAGAAGATTTTTAAATAAACAAAATAATACTATTTCCCTAATAATCCTTCTTTGTCTTCATATTTTTATTCCAAGGATGCTACATCCTTGGAGTGCCACAACCTTGGCATTGACTACCCTCGTGGGTAGTGGAAATCGTGAAAATCAAAGACAACATTCACCTTAGCTATGTTTTCCTTCTATCGCGCCTGAGAAAATGCCAATGTCGCGTGGGGAGCCACTTTACCTTTGCCTTGAAGGCGCTGGGGGATGAGGGAATTAGGATGAGGCTCGGGATTAGCTAGTGGGGCTGCATTGTTCGTGATAATGAAATGTTCAGGCCAAATGACGTCAAATTGTGTGCGTGGCCAGGATGCACCGGCGGATTAGGCCAAGTGCTGGGGAACGGAAACAGGCAGCGACTTAGTGCGTTCAAGTGGCAGCGCAAGGAGGAGGATGACTGCCAGGAGACTGGCAAGGCAAGGTAAATACTTGGCTGAGCGGCTTAACCTTGTGGCGACTCAAGTAAATAGTAGCTAAAAAGCTGAAACTTTCTGCCATAGCTTTGTGCTAGTGTCTTGCGGCTTTCTTTGTTTGCTGCGACTGTGACTGCCACTCCCGCCTCCACATATGACCACAAATCTAACGTGAAGAAATAAATGAGTTTTTCACATTAGGAGGCAACGAAGCGACACACACAAGGCACAACCAACAACAACAACCAGAGCAACAAAGGGAGAAAACGAGAGCGAGAGCGAGCACAAATGGCAGGCGAGATGAAAAATGTTTTTTAATTTTTGAAAGTGGTTTCATTGTCAGCCGTGCGTAACGTAAAGTCGGCAAGGATCCAGGCGCACACACACTCTGAGGAAATGGCCTGCTGCGCTCGAGTAGCCAGGACATCTCCATCACCGTCTCTGTCTCCTTCTCCTTCTCCACCTCCGCTTCCGTCTTCAACAAGGCCCAGTCTGTGGCCATCAATGGCCAGCCCAAAACCAAGTGCATTTTTTCAACTCCTATACTCACATGCCCATGTACTCCTCCGGATAGGGTATGATGTAGCCGTCGGGACTCGGTCGGGGCGTCTTGCCCACCCAGAAGAAGGCGTCCGGTCCGGTGCCGTCGTAGGCAAAGGATTTGACAAACAGCGTCGACTCGTCCACAGCATAGATTCGGCCCTGAGGAAGGGATATTTCAATATACATTTCAGTTAAGCCAAAACTACATTTTATTTACGATTAAAACTTAAAAGTTTATAAAGAATTTAAACTCATTGACTCACCTTGATGCCGTGGGCAAAGTTGGTAAACTCTCCGACGTAGCTGCCGTAGTAGGGCTCCGGAGGTGCTCGTCCGGCTAAGGGTAAAGGATGAAACAGAAAGGGTTGCGAGATCGTTAGTTGCAGCATATTTAATTGAAATAAAGACTCAAAAAATAAGTTTTTTCATCCCAAATGCAGTGTTTCAGGTGCCTGCCAGGGATTCATAATCCGGAGGAGGCTCAAGAAACTCGCCGGACAGGGACAAAGAGCGCCAGGACTGCTTTACAAATTAATCCTCAGACGAAAGAAGAACTTTGCCATACAAAAAGTTGCTGGCATGCAGCTTTCCCCAACCAATGTTCAGGTTGCTTCAGCTCTTGCTCCTGTTCTTGCTGCCTCCTCTGAGGCTGATGATGAAGATGAAGAGGATGATGAAGGTTGATGACGATGACGAACCATGCTCTTGACAAGTCCCAGGGGGAGTACTGCTGGCAGGGCATTCCCTTTGGGACTTTGCCATGAAATTGATTGAAAACCATGAAATATATTGAAATTCAATGCTAAGCTCGCTGACTCTGCTGCCGGCAAACTCCTGGCTAAACAATGCAAATGTATGCCAAATGTTTAAACAGACAGAAAACATCCAGCGATAGGTGTCAGAGGTGGGAATCGGACGAGGGAAAATCTTCTCGAGAATCCCCTCGACTGAAATTTCAGTTTGTTTTCCGCCGATATTAAATTCGAATGCCTTAAGCTGCTCCGCTGCTCCTCCTCGTCTGCTCGTCTCCCACAATTGTTGCCAGGGTATTCCCCAGAATGTCTCAATTGCCGCTGGTGGCCAGGACAACAGCAGCAGGAATAGCCAGCGTAATATGAATTAAATCAACTAATGCGTGCATTAATCTCTGAAGTCCTGGACCCACGCTCACGCAGCACACCGAGCACGTGGCCCCATGGTATATACGTGCTCGAGGATATTTATACAAAGTGATGACGAGCACGTTGACATCCAAGCACACCAACAACAACAACACCCCGATACAGTCACAATGAACAGGGATTCCTCCTCGACGGAGGCTGAGCCTGAGGCTGCCCGGCACACGACCGCCGATGGTTGTTGTTAATAATGTTTGGCCCGGGTTCGAGCTCGGGTTCCGGGGGGAACAAATAATACTCAATGGCCATGTCTATCTTTCTGGCTGGCTGAGTGGTTGTGTCTGGCTGCGTCTCCTGATGTTTCGTCACTGGACGCGATAAGATTCCCGGCAGCCGATAAAAAAAAAGAAAGGAGCTGCGCGTAGACGTTGCCAACCAGGCAGATGGCTTTATTTTTGACTTGTTGCCAGGTTGGAGCTGGAAAATTGATTGGCAACCGACCCACATTGCGAGGCCGTCGCCGCAGTCACTTTGCCAATTGAATTCCCGAGTCCCACAGCCGTGGAATCGTCACCCGGACGACCGACAGACCGATTCGATGTGCCTCGGATACCGGAGACAATAAACGCCTTTAATCCACTAATCGCATCTAAGTGCAGGGCCCAGCTGGCAGGAAAGTAAGGGAAGGGAATCTCAACTGGATCGCAGACACATAAGCTCTATAAATTAACGGGTTGCCAGGGATACTTAGCAGGACGAGAGCATCCCTTTGAGCCCCGAATCGGCAGCATACAACCACGGAATCAGAAAGGGTTGGCCAATCCTTAATGCGTCGTCCTCCCCACGACAAGTGCCTTGGAACTCGGATCTGGGGGAGGTGGACATATGGACATGCTGCCGGGCGGGTTACCGCAGGCAACCCGCAGTGCACTGTGTATCTGATTTTGGAGGTTGCATGACGGACTTAGATGGATGGCCAAATGATTGACTCTCCGTTTACGACAAATATTTGCACTAACCAGTTACAGGAACAAAATCGGAGAGGGAACGTGAAGTGGTTTGGTGTGTTTATGTTTCCTTTGGGGAATTGTGTTTGAACTCATCTTGGGGATTAATAATATTCAAACTTCCATGCTGTAAAGCAGAAAGTATTAAATATGACAGGTTACATTTATTTATACAATTTAAGATTGATATAAAACGAGAGATATGTTGTTATATATTCCAACAAGGCATTGTGCATGAAGCTGAAGGTCAAATGCTTAAAGACTCTCGGACATGACTCCGATCTAGTTTAAATTTTTAATTAACTTTAACTTTTTAACATTAACTTTAAAATATAAATATAATATATAATCTATGGTTCTAACGATGTATTTTACCAACTATTGAAAACTTTACTATTGAATAAACATCATGCACAAGTTAAAAAATAAACTAAACTTCTCATTAAATAAAATAAGAATTAGGTTAAGACATATATAAAATTTATAAAAATGATTATTACAAAAAATATATAAGAATCATCATAATTTCCAGGCTGGAAATTCCAGCTTTGCACTTATATCCTTTTTATATGGATGGTTTTACAGATCTTAAAATTTCAATAATTGGCATATTTTAAATATTTTTTAAAAGGTGAAAAACTACATTAAGTTAATATTGTTTTCTGTAATTTATTCCTCATGTCGGGACGGCGCGAACGCCATTCCCGGCTACCAAAAATTACACGCACGAGTTATTCA